>JAQZBX010000001.1:0-56377 GCA_029593785.1 Cabassous unicinctus
AGGTAGTATGACATAACAATGTTTGGATTTTCCATGAGAGACCATGAAAAACAACTTTAACTCTGAAATAATATGCCCCCAAAGCATAAAAATCCCACAGCAGTAAAGTCATTGGTCTATTAGGTTGTTTAGTAATAAGACAAATTGCTACTAATATTATCAGGTGTATTATTTAAAGTAGCCTTATTATGATTTCATGCATTAGATGGCCTAATATTTACACTCATGTTTCTTCCAAATACAAATTCAACAATATAAAAATTGTTCTCATAGAAAATAGTGGAACTCATTTTTCCCCTATGACACATGTGATTACCTCACCCTCTAAGGAATGTATGCTGTAAATATTGGAATTACTGCAACACCTCAGATAATTACACAGTTTTAGGGGTATTGTGTACAGTAAGAATTGCTGACTCGCTACATAATGCCCTCTTTTATTCGCTGTTAGTCTCAGAAGAATGTGACGGTATAGGTTAACTATGTTCATGCTGTCCAATAAGGAAAATAAAGTTTATATATATTTTTAAAGGGTAATAATCTTTTAACAAACTGAACCAACTTGGAGGGAAGAAATAAAGCCTTTTAAAATTGAAATAAAAGTCTTCAAACCAATATATTGTGTGAAACACTATTTTACATGCTACTTTCAAGTTTCACCCTCACATAATTCTGCAAATAGTTATTGAATTCAAGCTATCTCAAGGGTAAAAGCATAAAGCTGAATGTTTCTGTTGGATTTATCTGAGCTCAAAGAGCATCTGGATTTGTTGGTCATGGCATTCCCTCTTAAATCCTCAAGTGTCTGTTTGAGCCCAGTTATACCAGAACAATTCAACAATTCGGGATTTCCTTTTCCATGTAGAAACATCTGTATACATGGCTTATATCTGAGTACCTTACCATTTACTGAAGAAATGCCAGGTTGGGTAGTTTTTGTACCCAATTATCATTATTCTACTCATATGTTTTGATACTTTAATAAATTATAGGATATGGATGCATTCTTATTACTTTGAACTATTTCTAGCAGTAACTATTTAATCAGAAACTATATTTTCATAAGCAACCTTTAGAAAAGTATTTTAGAATAATATTTATCATTTATATTTAAGGTTATAAATAATTGCATAACCTTATAAGTGCATATAAATATGCTTATAAATAAAGCATTTACATCTACTTGCATACAGAATTTTATAAAATTCAAATGAAGAGAAAAAAACAAATCATAAGATAATAACTTCTTAGAAAGATACATGTCTCTTTATTCAAAAGTTGTGCCACAATTGCTATACCTATATAAACATAAGAAAAGAATAACAATATGAAACAAGGTAGAAGATTAAAAAGGAGGTAGATGTGATTGATTACTTTTTTCTTTCCCCATCTGGTATCTACTGCTTCCTCCTCTATTGTATAAACTTAAGTTTTGACTATTCCAAAGCTAAGTATATAAGAGAAAGAAGGGGTAAAGGTATAAGTCTTATAAGACTTATACCACTATGGTAATCCAGTAATAGTAATTTCTTGATTTGAAAGTTCTTTACGTAAATTAATTATTAGCAAGCCAACATCATACATCCATTTTAGGTTTAATCATTTTGGGCAACCTAAATATAGAAAGAAAATAAGTTTTAAAATAACAATATATACTAGAGAAATACATTTCTCTTCATTTGAGGGCACTTCAAGCATCAGGTCTACATATACAGAAGAACGTAATAAAATAATGAAGTAATTCTACCTGTGGAATACGTTTGTGGGTTCTTTGGAAGTTCCCAAACACTGGGGATGTCTGGTCTATAATTCCTTTGTGTTGGAGGCAAGAAACTCCTGTGCTTGTTATTTGCAAATCTTTGCTTATCCCTTGAGCACTTAGAAGTTTCTACCAGTTCTTGGACTGAGATATTTTAGCTCTTTCAGATAGCTTCCTCTGATAGAATCAAAGATTTTTTTCATGGTTCTCCTACATGAATAAGCCTATTTGGAGTGTGTATACTGACACATTGTTTTTTTCTGAAGCAAAATCTTGGAGTATATGCCAGCTTCCCATGGCACCATCACGTCTTCCTCTCAGGGAGGTCTCGGTCTTGGTCCTTGAACAAGTCTCAGGGGACATATATCTAGTTATCCTGTGGTTGCTTGAAGCCTCTTCTCTACTTGAAGTGAGAGGCAGAGTTCTGCTTATTGCAGCTTCTTGTTGCAGGGGGTGGGGCTCAGGGCACATCAAGAGTTCCCTAGTCAAAACCACTTCTCTGGAAGCAGATGTGGCTCAAGAGATTGGGCTCCCATCTACCATATAGGAGGCCCAGGGTTCGATTCCCAGGACCTCCTGGTGAACAGCAAACTGACCTGTGAGGTGAGCTGGCTCAAGCGAAGAGCTAGCCGACGTGGAGTTCTGGACCGCGATGAGTGCTGGCCTGAGTGGAGAGTTGGAGCAGCAAGATGATGCAATAAAAAGAGACATAGAAGAGAGACAATGAGATGCAGCAGATCAGGGAGCTGAGGTGGCACAAGAGATTGAGCAGCCTCTCTCCACTCTGGAAAGTCCCAGGATCAGCTCCCAGTACTGTCTAAAGAGAAGACAAGCAGACACAGAAGAACACACAGAGAGCAGACAACGAGCGCAAAACCACGGGGGAGGAAGGGAAGGGATGGACAGTTAAGTAAATAAATAAATCTTAAAAAAAAAAAAAAACAGACTTCTCAGCAACCTTTCTTTCTGCAAAGTAGTCTTCCACAAGAAGCTAAAGATAAAAATCAGTTTATTCATCTCAGTATTGTCAAGAAGCTTCAGGAGAAACTGAAAGCAAAAGAATTCTACTTATAATCCTTTTGCATACATGTTATCACCATATTATGCTCTGGTATAAAGTCAGATTCTTTCATATCCCAATGAAAGAAAATGACTTGTCCAAAATAAAACATAAGATTCTATTGCTACAATGACAATGATTGGGCGTGAGGAAAGACATCACTTCTATGTACAGAGGAACAATATTGGTATTGAGAACACACTTTGGGAAAAGAGCTGGGCCCAAAGCACAACAAGAAAATAGCTGATGGACTCATTACTTCTGATGAGTTATTAGTGATCAATTGTTTTACCTACACATGGAAAGGAGATTAGCATGCCTTAGACAGAGAAACTAATCTACTCTGGCAAATACTGTGATAGGCACTATAATATAGATAAACGTATTTAATTATATCTTAACAACAATAAGGGGAGGTATTTAAATTTTTTTCATTTTCTACAGTAAATTGACATATGGAAAGCTAAATCGTATTCCCAGAATATGCTGATAAGAAACAGAAGAAATGGAGCAAAACTATTTTTATCCAAAGCCCATTGTTTTAGGGACAACTTGTTGCCTTTAAATGGTCTAAGAAGTTGTTTATTTACTACGACTATAGTTTCACAAGTTTATAATGAATATTTGTCCAAAAATATGTGTGCAATCGAACACTGTAGATTTCCTTTAAAGGCCTTATTGAATGTTTATTTTGGCTTTATCTTGTCAATACGTATACCCTGGCAGTTTGAAACTATTTTGGACCTCATAAAATCATGTCCTTAGGGCTAATCCATTTCTGTGCCTGTAAACCTTTTGTAGGTGGGAACTTTTGTTAAATCACTTCAGTTAAGGGTCTTGCATGACCCAGGGTGGGTCATAATCTTCTTACTGGAGTCCTTTATAAATGGAGTACTAAAAAGCCACAGACACACACGTAAAAAAAAAACTGCAGAGACAGACAGGAACCCTGAAGCTGAGATAGAAGTCCCCAAGAGCAAGAAACTGAATGCAAAGGAACACAGAAGCTGAGAGGAAGCCACTTTAGCCAGAAGCTGAAAGCTACAAAGCCCAGAGGAGAGTGGACATCGCCATGTGCCTGAATGTGCACAGTTGCAGTTCTGGGAGAAAGAATCTCCTGTTAATGCCTTGATCTGGACGTTTTCACAGCCTGAGAACTGTAAGATTTTAACCTAAAATATTCCAGTTTCTGGTATATTGTCTCTAGCAGCTTGTAGCAAACTGAAACACGTATATTTCAAATTTTTAACTGCAAATGGTGTATCAATGTTGAAGGTCACGTAATATAGCCAATAACCTAAGGAGAGTTAATAAGAAAAATAAAGGAAATATCTAGACTACAATAGCGCCAGATTATGTATTTAATGTTAATAACAACATAATTGTGCAAAAAAAGTTCAAATGTGATACTAGAGAATCAGTCAGTTGCCAATAAAACCACAAGGGGCAGCTAAGACATTGCCAAAGTGGAAAGATCAAAGAGGGGAGTGAAAGAGACAAATTTTCTGCATCATAGGTCTCATGGCCAACTTTAGATATTCAGCAGTCTTGTGGTAGTTTGTAAAACCTTCATGTTAAGAAATTACTAAATGTTTTCTGCAGATTTGATTTTTGCTTAACTGACCTTTTAAATAGCAAGCAGCAAAGACAAAATTTAGCAGATGATTAGATTGAGTTCACATTATACATAGACAAAATGTTATAACTGTGTGATTCATTTGGTCACTCATTTCATATTAAAAATATGAAAAAGATAATCCTGTAATTTTTTATATGAAACTACAAACATGAACTTTAATGGCTCATTAGTTCTCAAGATTCTGTTGACTTTACTGTGTAAAGGATGTGCTTCCTCACTCACTTTCAAATACCACCCCTAACTTCACATGTTTGATTCCCAAGTATTTTTCTTGCCTGCAGTAATTTCATCTGGATATATTTACTTAAAATGTAATTGGTTTAGTTAAGAATTAAATTCTTAAATTGTAAGTGAACTAAGGTAACTTTTAAGTTGGTGATCAATCACAAGTAGATTTTCAGAATTGATGCCTGATCAATTTAGTGTTTTTAATAAAATATCAATTTTTAAATTAGTCTCCCAGGTTAAAGTTTTCATCACAGAGAATAACCTAAATGTCTATCTTCCTTTTCATCATTTTGATTAGTCAGGATTGGAGGATATATTACTTTAAAGTGGCATGCAAGTGAGTTTCATTGTTAGTATTAGGAATATTTGCTTTCTGAGAGCTATATGGAAAAAAAAGTGAGATAGTGCAGTTCACGAGAGTTTTACATGTCTGTTAAAAACAAAACAAACAAGGAAACAAAAAACAACTATATTCCAGGGAATTTCCCCTCTTTGGTGACCTAATTCCAGAGGCCATTGTCAAAATGGCAAGTTTGGCATCACAAGTCTCTGGCTATAATAATTTTTCCCAGGTAGTAACAGATTTGTTTTTGCTAAAATTCTATTACTCCATGCTATTTCTCTCAAAGATTGTTGCAATTCTCCTGAAAACAGATCAGCAGCTTTCAGTATAATCTTACTTCATCTAACTGGAACAAGGTCCACTTCTGGAAAACCTGCAACTGGATGTGACAGGAATAGAAAACTGTTTCAGTAAATTGCAAAGTGTGATGAAAGGCATTCAGAAAGTAGTTTGAATTTATTTTTGTTTGTTTGTTTGTTTGTTCCTGACCCTACACTTAGTATGACCTTTTGTATTATTTTTTTTGTTTTGACAATGCTGTAAAATGAAAGCTTTTATATTTTAAACAGAAATAAAATAAAAACGTTTCTCATTCAAATGCTCACTGAACAAACAAAACAATATAAACAAAGACCTTTTGGAAATATTTTGAAAATCATACTTTCAAACAAAATAAGTCCAGAAGCAACCTACTGATTTCTATATTCAGTTATATGCATTCACACAAAATAATATACATCCATGCACATACTCATGTACTGATATGACAGATACCAAAATGGGGAAAAAAATCAGCTCTGTATTAATGTATGTATATCTGAGAAAAAAAGAAAAGAGAGACAGGAAAGCAGAAAGAAAGAAAATAGGGAGGTAAGTGAAAGGGAAGCAGAGAGGGAAAAGAGAAAGCAAGCAATAGAGGAGCTGAAATCATTTGAACTGTATTTACTTTTACAAGCTACAATAGCTTGATAAAATGACAAAGTCTAATTTGGCCAAGAAAGTTAATTGAAACAAAATTTAATTTTAAGTTTAATTGTTGAATTTAAATGAAAAAAAAAAATTCTCAGAGGACATGTATCTCTTTGGATTTTTTAATTGCTGAGAGTAATTAATTATCCCTCTCTAAGGAGTATAAGGCTACATAGCCAGGTAGTAATAGAACAATGTCCACAACCACTCTGGGTTCATACCTACAGAGACACAGAGTAAGATGAAGAACATGTGTTTGCTGAAGTTCACAATTCAACCTAACACATCCTCCTTGAGTAGAAAAGGTTTTTTTGCTCTATCAATAACCAATAACATTATACCAATTTACTCAAATGCCACAAGAAGTTAAAATGGAAGTTATTGATTTGGATGATCAGTCTGAATAATTCATACCTCCAAATTAGAAGTTTAGAAAAATGCATGATAAACTATTAGATACTTTCACTTTCTGTAACATTAAAGGAGATTTTTAAATTTACCTTTTTTTAGTTTCTGTCTTCATAACTTTTCATACTAGTTGTGAAAATGTAATTAAATCTCAAAATGTACAATGACATGACAGTCAATAAGCAATATGAGGCAAAAATACTTAAAGATGCAATATATGACCAATTAACCTAAAGAGTCATGAATTAATAATTTGGGTATAGAGGAGAGCATTGAGGGCTATGGAAGTTTTCTGATTTTTACTGCTTCTTAAAGGACAGATTAGGCTGGGATTAGGAAAAAATATATTAGAGGGTTTCCCAGAGAGAAAAATGGCTTTGTTGATGTGGGTTCCTGTGAAGTCATAGGCTTTGGAAACAGAATGAGAAATCAGAATCAAGAAAATGTGGCTTTCCAGTCTCCAACTACAGGGAATAAAATTGACTGGTGTTCCAGTTGCTATGCTTTGAAATCCTATACAGCATTTGTGCCACAGCCAAGCTTCACACAGACTGCTCCATGTCAATGACAGAGTGTGACAAGACTACTAAGACAGGCCTGCTCCTTTGAGACAAGGACTCATCTGATGCACAGCTTTGGCTCAACGACTCCCCATTGCCCTGCTGAAACTTTCTTAGAATTGCACGGCAATCTGAGACCTTTCCATCCCAACCTTCCTTATATCCCTCTCTCCTCAAAGTGTCAGACCTACATCAATGTCTGAGCGCTCTCCCAACTTTTTCTGGCTCCTTATTTTTCGTCATAGATGAATTCTCCAATAAACCAATTACCTGATTAATCCTATCATGCCATCTGCTTCTTAGAGGACCCAAACTAATGTAAGTACAGCCAGGCAAGCTCCGAGAACATAGGTAGAAAAATAGTGTTCTGTAAATGGATCATTCATTGACATGCAGGCAAAGAGAATGCCATTCTGAAGACTATGTGGTGAGTTGGGGTTTCCAGTTATCAAGATGGCAGAGCAAGCTGTACCAGGGCTCTGTTCCACACAGAAGTGTTAAGAAACATACAAGAGCTGAGAAAACCATCATTTTCAAAGCTCTAGAAAATATTCAAAGGGTAGCGGTAATAGGGTAAGCAACGGATCAAGAAAAATGCGACTTAAAAGAGGTAGTATCAGGGAAGCGGATGTGGCTCAAGCAATTGGGCTCCCACCTACCACAAGGGAGGTCCCTGGCTCGGTTCCCAGTGCCTCTTAAAGAAGATAGTGAGCTGATGCAATGGGCAGGCACAGCAAACTGATGCAACAAAACACACAAGAAGAAAAACATAATGAGAGACACAACAAAGCAGGGAACAGAGGTGGCTCAAGCAATTAGGTTCCTCCCTCCCACATGGGAGGTCCCTGCTATGGCTCCTGGTACCTCCTAAAGAAACAAGGAAGAATAGCAGACACAACAAATGCAAACAACGAAGGGGTAGAGAGAAATAAATAAACAAAATAAATCTTTGGAAAAATAAAAAGAGGTAGTATCACATTGTGCCTTGGCTGGCCCATTCCCTATCCCCTTACTAACTATGCAAGGAGCTAGCCTATGTCCCTAGTATGGCTCCCTGGACCTGGTTCTGGAAAAAGATGAGTAACTCTTGTGCCCACACTGAGTGGGAACATGTGTGTGGAGGCCTAAAGGACTGAACAAGGGCACTCAGCACAGGCTTGCCATCCCAGAACTTGTGCTAGATGTGGAAGGCAGCTCACAGAGCTCTCCTATAGAATCCTGTAGGAGAGCATTGAAATCACAGCTGCCTAGGGAAAAAGTTTGCTGGGTATTGAACATCTGGGGCAGTGCCCAGGACCATGAGCAAACACTGTTTCCTAAGGAAAAGGGGGAATTTGAATCTGTGTAAATGGGAGAATTCCCAGGATCATGCAAACATGTCCAGGGTAGGATGAATGCAAAGAAAAGTCCAGGAGGATTCTGTGCTTTTGCGTCAGGTTTTCTACAAACATATTATTAGAACAGAGAAGCTCAGAAGGGGAGCACTAGCACAAGCCAATCTGCAAAGTCTGAGAAAGGTGGTTTCTTTTTCTTTTTCATTTCCTTGATTTTATAATAGCTCTTCATATTCAAGGAACTCTCTGACATAGCAGTAGCTGGAAACAAGCTTAAGGAGCATATCCTTAGATAACCTGGACTAATACATATTTTGGTACCAGGAGTGGTTCTTGAGAAAAAGAGTCAGAAGGACGACATTTCTAAGTGAGTTCTGGGGCTTTTGGAATTGGTTCTCTAACCTGATTAGATTCAAAAGCAGTAATTTTTCTATTGCCAGAAATCAAGATGGTACTGACTGCCCATGGCATGGGTTTGTGCTTTAGTTTGCTAAAATTGCTGAAAGCAATATCCCAGAAATGGGTTGACTTTTACAATGGAGATGTATTAGGCTAAAAGTTTACAATTCTGAGGCTGTGAAAGTGTCCAAATCAAGGCATCATCAGGAGATTCTTTCTCTCCAAACTGCAAGTGTGGGCAACCAGGCACATCATGGTGTCTGCTTGTCTTGTCTCACCTCTCTCCTCTAGTCCTCCTTACTTTCAGTTTCTAGGTAAAGTGGCTTCCTCTCAGTTTCTGTGTTCCATTGATTTCAGCTTCTTACCCCTGTGGCCTTCTCTCTCAGCTTCTAGGTTCTTCTCTTTCTTTGTACCTTTTTTCTGTGTGTCTCTGTGGCTTTTTAGTCCTCCATTTATAAAGGACTCCAGTAAGAAGATTATGGCCCACCCTGGGTCATGCAATCTCATCAAGGGCCTTTAACTGAAGTAATTTAACCCAAAAGTCCCACCTGCAATAAGTTACAGGCACAGGAATGGATTTGCCCAAAGGGCATGTTTTTAAAGAGCCCAGAATAGCTTCAAAGTGTCATGGTCGGCAATAGGCAAAAGCAAAATACCACTGCAGGATCTTGCAACTCAAATGCTTATAAGAAGCAAGGCTCTGTGTGAGAGTGTTTTTGACTCCTTAATAGAGTTTTTGAAGTTAAAAAGTATAATGACATTGGCTGGTTGCTCCTGAATATGCTGGGTACAGTTATAAAAGATAAGGATGAGCACAAATCTCCAAATTCCCAAATTAAGTGCAGCATGAAGGACATAATAGTGTCTGTGTATGCCTTGAAAGTATATCTTATTCCATGTGGCCACAGACTTGAGAATTCTGAAAACCAGAGCCAGAGTATCATTGTATGAGTTGCTGAATTGCAACATAAATTGAAGTCCCAACATTGGAGTGTGTCTGCTGTTAAAGTGAGGGCATTGATAGGAAAGGAATGAGATCCTAAAAATTGGGTTGATCACAATTGTATTAGTCAGCCAAAGGGGTGCTAATGTGAAATACTAAAAATGGGTTGGTCTTTATAAAGGGTATTTATTTGGGATAGAAGTCCACAGTTACCAGGCCATAAAGTTTAAGTTTCTTCCCTTACCAAAGTCCATTGCCACGTGTTGGAGCAAGTCAGCTGCCGACGTTTCCCAGGATTCAGGCTTCTTGGGTTCCTCTCTTCCCGGGGCTGCATTTCTCTCTGGGCTCAGTGCCTCTGTTTCCTCCACAAGGTCAGCTGCAGACTATGAGGCTCTCTAGGCTTTGCTTCTCTCCACAAGGCCAGTGGTAAACTCTCCGCAAACGGCTTGTCTCTATCCTGGGGCCTTCTCTCCAACATCAGAACTCCAACATCAAAACTGCTACTCAAAACCTGCTAGCTCTGTCCTTTGCCTTGCCTTTTATATTTGATTCCCCCACCCACCAAGGGATGGGGCTCAACACCCTACTGAGGTGGCCCAGTCAAAGCCCTAATCATAACTTAATCATGCCCAGATTAACAGATCAGTTTACAAGCATGATCCAATTATATTTTTGGAATTCATAATTACATTAAATTGCCCAACGGCTATAACAATAATGGTGGAAAACTTGAAACAACAGTTTCTGCTGAGTCTTTGCCAGATAAAACTGTAATGGTCTGCCCTGAGGAATCAGCCATCCAAACTCCACCTGAAGACATTAACCCTGCTATCCTGGTAAACATTTCACCACCTCCCCTGAGGAAAAAGTCCTCACACCTTTATCTGAAGAGATTAATACTGTTTCACCATGTGAAACTACAACTTCCTTAAGGAAGTTGGCTTGCAAGACACTTATAATACATCTCATGACCCTCCCCCACCACTCCTCTTTTCTTCCATACCTATATCTCAGCTGAAGTCCCAACAAAGCCCAACATGTGAGGTACAAAGTGTGACTCATGAGGAAGTGTGCTACATTCCTAAAGAACTGCAAAGTATTTCCAGCTCATATAGGCAGAAATCAGGGGAATATATGTGGGGATGGATATTAAAGGTGTGGGATAATGGTGGAAGGAACATAAAACTGGATCAGGCTGATTTTATTGATATGGGTCCACCAAGCAGATATTCTGGATTCAATATTGAAGCTCAAGGGCTTAGAAAAGGTTCTAACTGTTTTGTTAGTTAACTGAATCATGAATCAATGGGAGGCCTACATTGCCTGAAGTCAAGATGGCAGAACTATGCTTATATAATGTAGATGAAGGGGTCCAAAGATTTAGAGAGATTGGAATGTTAGAGTGGATTTATCATAATGTAGATGAAGGGATCTAAAGATTTAGAGAGATTGGAATGTTTGAGTGGATTTATCATGTGTGCTCTGCTCACCTATACCAGAATTGTTCAGAGGACACACTTTTCAACAGGACTGTAAGAAATAAATTTGTGAGTCCAACTCTATCACTCCTGAAGAACTCTGTGGTTGTTCTTCTCTGTAGGTCAGATATCACTGGGCTGGGAAGCTTAAACAAAATGGGGATGACAAGATCCTGTGTTGACTGAAGTCAAGTGGAAGCATTCAATCAACAAAGACAAGTTGTTTTGGCTACCGTAATAAGCAGCAGGCTCAAAACAGTAATCAAAATAGTAGACATGCACAAACCTATGGGGTTGGCTAGATCATGGGAAGCCTAGAAGTAAAATAGATGGACAGTCTATTAAATTCTTACTTGGTCTGTATAAGCAGAAGAGTTCTAGGTCAAGTGAAAAAAAGTCTAAATTTAATTTTAAAAAAACAGAGAGTCACAGCCCCTTTACTAATTCCCAGACTTGAGACAGTTTACAAACACAGAGCCCTTAAAAGAAATGGAAGGACCCTGCTGCATTGCCAAAAATTTATACTGTTAATTTTCCTCCTAGTCCTCTCCAAAGGATCCTATAGCCTTTTACCAGGGTAACTGCATTCAGAGAAAGTAAATGACCCACTTTTGGGGGATTATTGGACACTGGATCAGAAGTGACATTAATTCCAGAAGACCCAAAACATCACTGTGATCCACCAGTCAGAGTAGGAATTTATGGAGGTCAGGTCATCAATGGAGTTTTAGCTCAGGTCCATCTCACAGTAGGTCCAGTGGATCACTGGACCAATTCCATGGTTATTTCTTCCATTCCAGAATGCATGGTTAGAATAGACATACATAGCAACTAGAAATGGGAGTGCTACACTCACTATAACCCCTAGTGATCCACTAGAAAAATTTTTGCTTCTTGTCCCTACAACCTTAAACTCTGCTGGACTACAGGTCTTAGTTCCAAAAGGAGGAGTGCTTTCACCAAGAGTCACAACAATAACCCCATTGAATTGGGAGTTAAGACTGTCATGCAGTCACTTTCAGTTTCTCATGCTTCTGAATCAACAGAGAAAAACGGAATTGCTATACTGTCTGAGGTGATTGAGCCTGATTATCAAGGGGAAATAGGATTGCTACAACATAATGGTAAAGAAGAGTTTGCTTAGAATGCAAGAGATCTCCTAGGGCATCTCTTAGTCTTACCATGCCCTGCAATTAAAGTTAAAGAACAGCTGCAGCAACCCAATCCAGGTAGGACTACCTATGGTCCAGAAACTTCAGAAATAAAGGTTTGGTTTAACACACCAGGAAAATAATGGCCAGCTGAGGTGCTTGCTGAGGTTCAAGGGAATAGGGAATGGGTAATAGAAGGAGGAAGTTATAAATTTGAGCTATAACCATGTGATCAGTTACAGAAAGGACTGTAATGCTTACTAGTATTTCTTCCTTATTTTGTTACGAGTATGTTTATAAAAAATATAAAGCAAATACATTTTTCTTCCATATCTTATCCCCTTATCATATGACATAAATTTTATTTACTTCATGTCACAGAATATACACTATAGGATATCAAGTTTAAGAGTGAAGATTAACCAAGGACTTGCACCTCATTCTGGGAAATTTAGTGCATTTCCAGTTGTACATCAGGCAGTTGAGTATTGTCATGTAAAAATATGACAGGTGTAAGGACACTGGTTTGAAAAATGTATGATTGCCAAGGACTCAGACTCCATAGGAATAAGGGCTTGGGTCACACCAGCAACTAAGCTTCCAAGAACTGTTAAGGTGATAGCTGAAGATAAAGGGAATTTACCATGGATACTGGAGTAGGGAGGGATGAATGCCAGTTGTGACCCAGAGATCAATTGCAGATCGGGGACTATAGTTTTCCCCACTAACCTTTCTCTTCTGTTTCTCCATAGGAAAAATGACCCACAGTAATCAGTCATATAACTGAATATAACTATAGCTGAGTTAAAGAAATGTGGTCTTACTTTGTGCTCAGGCAGAAGAGGAGAATAAATATTTAGTAGGTAGCTAGAAAACTTTGCCAGGGCAGTATAGCTTCAAAAGACCAATGGTACAGAGAAACTAAAAGAAAGAAGGTGAAAGTGGGAGATTCATAAATATGCAATTCTCTGGAAGATATGGGGAGATGTTGATAACTTTTGTTGTATTTTGTTTAGTTTTTAGTTTGCTTCTTTGTATCACATACACAAATACACATATATATTATGAAATTTATTCATGTGAGTAATTTTGTATCATTGTTGACTCAACCTAGGTATTCATAGTGTCACTATAAATTTTACAATTATTTTAATAACTACATAATATTTCATCAGCTAGTTGTACCATAATGAGCTTAATCAGTTATTATTATGGGACTATTGTTTTTAATTCTCTTTCTCTATAATTATAGATATTGCTGCATAATACTTATACATAGAATGCTCTTTTGCTTGATGATGAATTGGTGTGGGACATTTATTCCCAATTCCCATTTACCTAAATATCTCCTCATATATTAGCTCTGAAATTAAATATCATTTCCTTAGGAATGCTTTCCCAGACCCTCTATACTTTTATACTATCACAGTATGCTGCATTATAGTCTGTTGATAAAAAATTTTTTGCAAGTATGTAATTTTTTTTAAGTCCTCGCTTTTCCTCACTAAAATACACTATTCATGAGGTCAGGAATCTTGTTGGTTTACTTGATATTTTACCCACAGCAGTTATCACCATATAATATACACTAAATAAACATAAGTTTAATCAGTGACTGAATTTGCATTTCTACAATTCCTTATGGAACAAATTTTCTCTATGATTGCTAATTTTAATTTTTTTCTTTACTTAACACATTTTGTATCTGAGAATCTTATGTGTATCTTAAATAATTCTGATGAGCTCTTTGTTTAGTAGACCAAGTTCAGTACAAATATCCATTTACAAGTTCAGTACAAAATATTTCCTTACATCATTTTATTTCCTGATGTAAAAGGTCATTTAAGGAGATTAATCTCCAAAATATGCAAAGAAATCAGTAGTTAATAGCTAATACATCATAATGTAGGAACTTGGTGTGTATGAGTGTTTATTTGCATCTTTCTCCACCCCTGAAAATGGTCAAACTAATGAGCATGGTAGCAACTGTCACCTGGAATGGATGTTTGCTCTTAGAGATATAGAGCAGATTATTCACAGAGAATAATTGTGACTGAGGAGGAAGTCAAACAGATACAATGTAAATGAAGCTATAGAGAAATATGGGCAAACCTAGTGATGTGTTTAATGAGAGTACAAATAAATTAGCTTTCTGCATTACTACTTCGCAAGAAACAAATATATCAGCCAACCCTTAAGGGCAATATTATCTTTTCTTCTTCCCTTTTACCTGTTTGAATTTTATGTCCTTTAAGGGGTGATTCCCTTAAGCTGTAGATTAATGTCATAGTGTTTCCACTAAACGTAGTTTTGAATCTTTATATAGTATTCTGTGGAAGTCATATTTTTAAATCTATACCAATATAAGGAAATATTTTCTTATTTTATGCACTGATAAAAATTCCTCAGTGTCCACAAGCAGAGTAGATATTTCTCATGCTAATTTTACATATATATTTCTTCCCAGCATAGGGAAACCTGATTGAAAGAAGAAAAAATAAAATAAAATTAATTTAATAGGAAATATCTATTTGCTCATCTTTTTAATCAAGCAACTAACTAAGAACCATGAAGTGTTTGCATCATTGTGTGTGTGTTTATGTTGTGTATACTATTTACAAAGATGAGCAAGACTTGGTCTTTGTCATCAAAAGTCACAATTAAATAAAGCTTGGGGAGAAATTTTTAACTTTGCTAAATAAGGAACTATGCTTTATATGTGATTCTTGCCATTATGAAGAATGAGCAAAGCTGCAAAGTTCTGTAGGCTCTAGCAGAGGAAAATAAACTTCCAAGAGTATGAGAATCAGAATCAGCCTCCAGGTAGTATGGTATTTGAGTGTAGCCTGTAGGGATGGGTTGAATTACACAACCTATAAAGGAGAAGGAAAGAAATAGATTCCTAAAGAAGAACTAAGGTGATTAAAAGTTCAAGTTTTTAAAACAGAAGACATATTCATGGAAAAGAGTAAGTTGTTTTTATAAGAGTATAACATAATGGAGGAGACATATGGGAGGGCAGAAGGTTGGTTGAATCACTGTGATGGGCAACTAAGAGCTGTTCGTTTTTGAGTTTGGGTCTATAGGGATATGAGCTCTGCTAAATGTAATCTCACAATGATATAGGAAATGAATGAGTTGAGAGAAGCATTAAGGAAGATGAGGATTTATTAAAATAGACTTGCATTAGTCTGAAATAAAGAGTAGTCAATATAAAAAGAAATATATCACTGTGAGAAATATTTTGAATTAATATCTTTGGAATTTAGCCAAAGATCACATAAATGGAAGTTATGGAGAAAGAAACAAATGAAGACAAAGGTGACCCCAAGTTTCCAAAATAAGAGAACCAGTGAAATTTAGAGAAGCTGAGGAGGTGAGAGGAGATATTTAATTCATAAGATTATTTTATCAATCTGTTCAATTATTAATAGTTGACTCCACAATATCTCCAGGCAGTGAGGGTTAAGTCTAAAAATAGAATGGTATAAAAATAATTGTTTGTAAAAAGTCATTAAGGAAAATACTTGGTTTACATCAGTTTGAGCTTGAATTGTTGGTGTTAAAATGTTAAATGTTAAACATCATTAGATTTATATTTGAATCAATTTGGAGTGAGAATGATTTTGATCCAAGAAATAACAATACTGAAACAAATGTGAGAAGAAGTTGAGACTATAGTACATATATAATTAGTCCAATGAACATGATTTTGGAGGTTATTAATCAATAATTATTACTTAATTAAACAATTGTAGAATAAGCACAATGGAGATTACTGAAGTCTGAGTTTAGGCACAGCAAGTATCAAGCAAATTATACACTCCTTTCTTAGAATGCATATAGTTTAGGTAGTAATTATTTGTACTTGATCTCTCTCAACACTATTGGAACTGTAAAGGCAGGGATTGTGCTTTATTCAATTTTGTATCTTTTCTGCCCAGCCCAGAGATTGGCAGAGAGAAAACACTCAGTACTGATTGCTGAAAGATAAAGGTGGGAAATTTGAAGTGGAAATATGCTGTGGAGGGAGAATGAATCAAATGAGGACTTAAAGATAGCTGATGGATTAGGAGAAATTTGAAAGGTACAAAAAATTTAGGCTATTATTTCAGTGAGAAAGGAAATTTGCCAACATACATTCTTAAAGGTAAAATTGCATTGAGTTCAAATGGTGTCCAAAGAATCTTTAGAATGAAAGATAGTAAACAATTATAGGTTTAAGAAGTAAAAGAGCAGTGTAGTTTTATTTTCATAAGAGAAACAGAGAAAATGTATTGACAGAAGAGAATAATGGGCAGTTGTTGATAAAAATGATATTTTTCAATAGAATGCAATGCAGGAAGAGAATTTGTGTGATCAGTAGATTTTCTAACTTGATAGGTATAGCAGTTTAAAACATGGACCAAAAATTCTTTCACTTTTCATCTAGTGAGAAGCAGTTTCTATGTTCCCCTCTCCTCAAATACGGGTTTTGTGGCTTCTTAACTAATAGAATACTCCAGTTTCTGGACTCTGGCATTATGAAATAGAATCGTCCACTTCTTGTTTCTGGGAACACTTGGTTTTAATACCACACCATCACTCTGTGCCATAGATCAAGGAGCTTAATGGACATGTCCATATGGAGAAGAATCGGCAGTTTTTAACAAACTGGACCATGAGAAATGAGCCCTGAAGCATTTCATCTTGGTCATGGCTCTTCCAGCTCCCGCCAAACCACCCCAGCCAATACATGTGGAGAAAAAAATGATCCACCCCCATCAAACTGCCCAAATTGTGTATTTGGAAGCAAAACAATATTTTGATTTATAACCACATTTTTTTTCATTTCAAAAACAATTTATTGAAGTATATTATTCATACATAAACATACATAAGAAATAAGTGCATAGTAAAAGTTGTGAACTTACAAAACAAACATACATAGCATCATACAGGGTTCCCATATATCATCCCACCACAAATACCTTGCATAGCTGTGAAACATTTGTAACAAATTAGGAAAGAGAATCATCAATGTATTACTAATAGCTATAGTCCATATCTTACATTTGGTGTATTTTCCCCCAAACCACCCTATTATTTTTTCTTCATAAATCATATAATTTATCTAAAGTATTCAATCAATGACATTTGGTATAATCACAGAGTTGTGCATTCATCACTTTAATCAATATTAGAACATTTTTGTTTCTCCAGAAAAAGAAACACCACAATTTGAATGTTTGTTATGCAAAAACTGATAAGTGGAATAATTTTTGATATGCAGAAATGGAATGTTGCTGTGAGAAAATCTAAAACATATAGCATTATCTTTGGAAGTGGGCAGTGAGCAGAAGCCAAAAGATTGAAGAGAGATAGTGAAAATTGACAGAGCTTTGAGGAGGTGGAGGCAGAAGCTTTAAAAAATTCAGGATGCTACCAATAAAGACTTAGATAAAAGGAAGTAAAATGTTATTAAAACTGAAAGGAAAGGAACATTTTTTTCTTAAATAAGCAGTCAAAACATTTGGAAACCCTGTGACCTGTGTTTATGTGGGAAAACAATACCATATACTTAATTAATTCAATGACCTAGCTCAGCAGATTTTGAGAAACTTAATAGAATGAACTGTCTAGCTTCTTTTACTGCCTATTGTGAAATAAAAGAAGATAGAGAAAAGCTAAAGAAAGGACCATTAAATATAAAGGAACCAGAATTTGCTGGTTTATAAAATAGAATTGTGGCTCATTTTCAATCAAACAGATGGAAAATGACAGAGAAGTAAAATTGTTCTCACTTGCAGACATCCTGATCATCTACATAGACAATCTTATGGAACTTACAAATAACTAACTTTTGCAAGGTCAAATAATATGAGGCCAATAAATAGAAAATAAAATAGTATTTCTATTTAGAAAAATAAATAGTATTTCTATAGATTTGCAAAATTTTGGAAAATTAAAGAAAATTAAATTCCTTTTATGCTCGCATACAGAAACTTAAGATAGCTAAGGATTAATTTCAACAAATATGTGTAATATCTACTCATTTAAAAAAATGAAACAGTGCTAAAAAAATTAAAGTAGGTCTAAATTAATGGAGATTTATACAAGGTTCAGAGATTGAAACACTAAATGTTAATATTTCAATATCCCTGGACTGATCTATATGTTCAAATAATCCAAACAAAAATTCCAGCAGCATTTTGTAGAAATTGACAAACTGATTCTAAAATTTATATGGAAACAAAATCAACTGCAAATAGCTAAAGTACTTTTAAAAATAAGAAGAAAGCTGGATGACTTACAGTCCCTGATTTCAAGACTTATTATGTAGTGCTCACTTCGACAGCACATATACTAAAATTGGAACGATACAGAGAAGATTAGCATGGCCCTTGTGCAAGGATGACATGCAAATTCATAAAGCATTTCATATTTTTTTAGGGTCAATGATGTGGGGTGTCAGTGATGGGGAATACATGGTAGGACGTTCACTTGGGCATACATATAAGGTATGTAAATATATTCAAATGTTCAAGTAGCATTGCCACAGTGGGTGGAGGTTCACACAACAACTGAAATATTATTGAATTGCCATCCTGGGGAGCTCTGTCATGTTCTCTAATGGAACAGCAATAATCTCCCCAGTACCCGGGCAATGACAAGTGAAGAAGGATGATCTATTGATGGGCCCTTGATGTTGAATACTATGCTTGTGAGCCTTTTGCTCTTGAATTTGCAACTTAGCTTAGTGCTGGAAAGAGCCTCCTTGTAACTCAAATGTGGCTTCTCTCTAAGCCAACCTCAGCATATAAATGCATTACCTTCCCCCCAGCGTGGGACATGACTCCTGGGGATGAGACTCCGTGGCACCAAGGGATTACTACCAAGTACTGGCTGGTTATACAACTGGAAAAAGACCTTGAATTAAAGGGGGAAAAGGTAAAGACAAATGAGTGTATATGGCTAAGAGACTTCAAAGTGAGTTGGGAGGTCATCAGAGAAGTAAAGCTTATGTATGACTCAGCAGGATCTCATAGATGGCCAAGGTTGATACTACCCCAAATAGTGGGGATCCTGAGGGTTCTGGAGGCACCCAGGACCTATGGTCATGGCAGATAGCTCCAGAGTTTGGTGCCTTGCCACTGGCCCTACTTTGGAGTTTGTGCTCCCAAGTGTGATAGAGTTGGACTCAGATGTGACTTCTCTGCATATGCCTCTTCTGTCCCTTTTATTTGAACCTATAGTTGGTCCTAGAGTTGGTAGGTGTACATCCAAGAGACTTTAATCTCTGGGCTGTCCATGGGCCAGCCGGGCCCTGAATTTCAGCAGAGTTGCAATACCTACTCTCCAGTTCATTGGACTCACCCAGGACAACTAACAAGAAGATGATGATGGACAATGACCATCTCAAGGAACCAAGGAAGAGAGTCTACAACTGCAAGCAAGAGAGTCCCATCCATCTGCCCTATAGGACCAAAGCCTCCTCTTAATTGGAGGTGGAGTGGGCAACATTGTCCCAGAATCCTCAGAATTGGGGAATGAACTTTGGACTAAAGTAGACTTACTGGTATTCTACTATAGATGTATTGTGATTCTAGCAATGGAAGAAATTGTATCATTCATGTGGAAGCAGTGGCAACTAGAGGTTCTGAGGGCAGGGAGAGAGAAATACAGGTAAAATATGGGGGCAGTTGGGGGACTTGGGAATTTTCTTGAGTGACATTACAATGACAGATATGAGCCAATACATATCTTGCCATAACCTACAAAATTGTGCAGGAGAGAGTGCAAACTACAATGTAAACTATAATCCACACTTAGTGGCAATGTTCTAAAATGTTTCATCAATTGTAACGAATGCACCACACTAATGAAAGATGTTAATGAGGGAGGTGTAGGAAGAGGGGCATATGGGAATTCCCTATATTTCTATGTAACATTTATGTAATCTAAATACCTTTTAAATATATATATATATGTATTATTTGAGTTTAAAAATAAATAAAATAAAATACTTTATACAGTATAGCGTTATTCAATAAGTAGTTTTGTAAATCTTTACTATTTTTCCAAATGAAAAGATGATTAATTTTGTATATTTATATTTATTAGTTATTATATGATATCAGAATTAATAACCTATTATATCAAAATTCCTTTAAAATATTGGAATCCAAAGCCCTTTAAAAGTCTAAACAGTTCTGTAAGTTTAGTATGATGTTTAATTCAAAATGATAAAGTGAAATGATTTACACATTCCCAAAATTTTATATGCCTTAGAGTTTCATTAACAGTTATCATTGACCAATATTTGGCTGATAAAATATTTCTATTGCTTTTGAAATTTTATCATAACGAACTTAAAATTTGCTTCTTAGAAATATTTTCTAGCCTTGGCTGCTCTCTAATTTTTTTTATAATTCTTGTCTGTTTTATTTTCCAGTAATATCACCCTTTTGAGTTAAAAATTGGTAAACTCATCTCCCCTTTAAAAACCACTGCACTTGTGTAATGATAAAACAATAAAGAAAGTTTTCTTCCCTTAAAAAAAAACACTTATTATGTAATAATTACATTAATCAAGAAATGTGGTATCCGTGAAAAGATATACATGCATATCAATCAAAAGTAATGAAGAGTAAGGAAATAAACCTACACATATCTCATTACATGCTTTTAGATAAAGGGGCCAAGGCAATCCAATGGAGGAAATCTTTTCAACATATGGTGCTGGAACAACTGAATATCTGTACAATAGCAAAAAAAAGAAAAAGAAAAAAAAAATCAGGACATAATCACACCATATGCAAAAATCAACTTGAAAGCAATAATCTAAAAGTTAAAGCTAATATTATAAAAATTGTAGATGACATAAAAGAAAATTGAACACAGAAAGCATGAACCTTTAAAGAAAAATGTATTGAACTGAATTTTACCAAAATTAAAACCTTTTCCTTTTTGGAAGATACCATTAAGAAAACTTACAGAATATGAGAAAATATTTGCAATACAAATATCTGGCATGAGACGTACCCAGAGTAAATAAAGAACACATACATATTAAAATTGAGAAGCCAGTAATGCAATGGGCAAAAGATTTCAGCAAACACTTCACTAAAGAAGATATACAAATGGCAGATAAGGGCATGAGAAGCACTACATCATTAACTACCAGAGAAACCTAAACTAAAACCACAATGGGATAACACTTCCCATAAACTATAATGGATAAAATTAAAAAGACTTGCATTAACAAGAATTGAAGAGGATGTTACATGACTATAATATCAAAATGATGAGTCTAAGTCTTTAGGTGACCTAGGTAACATTGAATGAACAGAGAATAGTTGCCAACATAGCAAACTCCAGACATAGCAAAGCAACATGTTTCATAAAAACCTCCCTCTGAGTTCTAGAGAAGAACCCCAAAGGATGTCTGTCCTAGAGGTAAGGGCTTAACAGAAATAAAATTATTCAAAGGGACTGAACCTCAGCTTTGTATCATCTCAACCAAAGATTGGATCAAGATTTTTCTACCCCTAATTAAACTGCCTTCCAGAGAAAAAATAAATCTTCTCTGCAGGAATATAAAATATACAGAGCCTCAAATTACCCCTACAATTTTTTCCCATGATGTCTGCCATGAAAGCATAATTAACCTAAGTTAAAATATGAAATACCTGAAAAAATCAATAAAAATTAGACAGAAGAAACTAAAACACAAAGGAGCCATATATTGGAGTTACCTTAATGGGACTTTAAAATAACTCTGATTCAAATGTTCAAGTTATTAAATGACAAAATTTAATTTCATCAGTGAATTAGAATCTGCAAATATACCACACACAGAAATTCTAGAACAAAAGAATACAATAATTGAAGTTAATAATTCAACATATTGTACACAGATTACAAAACAGAAGGGAAAGGGAGGCATACCCAGAGAAAAAATGATGACTTTAAGAGACATACGGTATTTGGTAACAAGACTAATATATATTTAATTTGCAGTTTTAGAAGGAGATGAGTGACATAGTTGTAAAGAACCAATATTTGAAGTGATAAGAAATTTTTCTCAAGTCATTATAAGCTACATATTCAACAATCACTATGAACCACAAGTCGATATTAAATGCAAAGAAAACCACATCTAAGCATATCATAGCAATACTGCTGAAAACTTTATTAAAATCTCAACAGAGTTAGACTCATTTATAGGTTCTCTACACATGGTTCCTCTGCCCCTTTTATTAGAACCTATAAATAGTACTTGATAAATATTTGTCCCAGAAAATTAAATCTTTGGTCTGTCCATGTGCCAGTTGGGCCCTGAATCTCAGCAGAGTTGCGACACCTACTCTCCATTTCATTGGACTCACCCAGGACAACTAACAAGAAGATGATGATGGACAACACCCATCCCAAGGAACAAAGAGAGTCTGCAACTGCAAGCAAGATAGTCCCATCCATATGCCCCATAGGATCTAAGCCCCCTCTCAATTAGAGGCAGAGTGGACATCACCATCTCAAAATACTCAAGATTGGGGAATGAACAATGGACTAAAGTAGACTTACTGGTATTCTACTGTATACTTATTATTATTCTAGCAATGGAAGAACTCTTATCATTGACATAAAGGCACTGGCCACCAGAAGTTCTGAGGGATGGGAAAGGGAAGAATGGGTGTAATATGGGGGCATTTTCAAGACATTGGATTTGTCCTGCAAGACATTGCAGTGACGGATACAGGCCATTGTATATTTTGTCATAACTTACAAAATTGTGTGGGACAAACTGTAATGTAAACTGTAGTTCATGGTTAGTAGCAATGCTTCAATAGGTGTTCATCAATTGTAACAAACATACAACACTAATGAAGGATGCTGCTGATGTGGGAAAGTGTGCGGGAGGGTAGGGAGCGGGACATAGGGGAATCCTATATATATTTTATGTAACATTTATGTAATCTAAAGCTTCTTTAAAAATAAAAAAAATTAATTATAAAAAAATCTTAATCTAAAAACCTTAAAAAGACATATTGTATACTTATTACATTTATAGTAATAATAGTAGGAATGACAGCTCACTTAGTTAGAAAAATAAAAGGCAGAAGATAATGGAATGGTATATTTAAAAAGATTTAAAAAAATAACCATCCATCTGGCACTATATATTGTTCTTCAGGAAGAACTTGAAGATTTAAAAAAAGACAAAAATTGGCAAATGTATGTATAAAACTGTATAAATTTTAACTATACAAAATAATTATAAAAAGTAATTTGAGATTTTAAGTATACTTACAGTTAGAGGACTACAACCACAGTATCACAGTATCCTGGTTCAAGAGGATATCTGGAGTCAGTGATGCAAGATTCTTATATTATTTAGGAATCAGTACAATTAGGATTTTATATTAGACTTCTGCCTTTTAAAATCTGTTGCAGAACTACCAGAAAGACTAGCTTAAAAAGCTAATAAAGTACAAAAATGGGATAATACAAAATATTTAATTCAAAGAAGTCAAGAAATTAGAAGAAAGGAAATAATCAAATAGGAAAATGAAAAAACAAAAACTAGGCTGTAGATTTAAACACAAATACATGGATGATTTCATTAAATATATATGCATTAAATGTTTAAAAGACAAAGATTATCAGAATATATTAATGAAACCCTGCAGAGAGTAAATATGATTTAAATATTATGATAAAAAGATTAAAATAAAAAGAGGAAACAAATTTTACCATGCAAATACTAACCAAAAAAAGGCTCTCTATTTTATATTGATATCAGATAGTTTAGATGTTATGATAAATGTATTAACAAGTTTTGAGAGTGATGTGTTATAGTGATGAAAGAGACAATACACCAAGAATACATGTCAATTCTAAATTTATGAGTACTTAATAACCTAGTCTCAAAATATATAATGCAAAAATTTACAGAACTGAAAGGAGAAATAGACATTTCTAAAATCAAAATGGTAAATTTCAACGTAACTCTATCAGTTGGACATGCAGACCAAAAAAAGCAATTAGTAAAAAGATTTTCATACAATGCTTAATAAATGTGATCTAACTGATACATATATAATGATACTGAGAATGTTAATAAATTAGAATTAATATTGCAAATATTTTATATAATGTGAAGAAAAAATGTAAAACGTTACAGACTTGATGCACCATTCTCTGCAAACAGAAAATCATACTAATGCAAGGACATTTTTTGTCATCTGACCTGAATATTCAATTCTCTGTCAGAAACAAAGCACAGAGAACTGAATAACTTATATTTTTAAATCAGAAAGAAAATGACACCTCATCTTCCATAACTCTCATCCTTATCCTAAACATGTACTTTTCTTTCAAAATTCCATCATAAGGAATATTGAATGCATTCCAAACTCACTCTACCATATAATGGTTATAACAAAAGTAAAAGAAAAGGGGGGAGGAGATGAAATCATGTCTTTACACTTCTGGAAACAATCATGCTGTGTGAATCAGACAGTGGATCGCTGCTGTTTTGCCAGAATACAATAGTTTTACAATTGAAAAACCGAACCTACATAAAAGTAGTAAAAAGAAAAAAAAAAGAATTAAATGCAAATATTGCAGAATGAATTATTTGAAACAGTGTGGATGGAGTAACCTTTGTGAATAGAGGAAATCATACCTTGGAAGATAAAAGACTCTGGCAACAATATCAGCACAGATATTATTACAATTTTGATTTAAAGGGAGCCTTTCAATATTTAAGACCACCCTGTGCCTGTCCTTCAAGGTGTGGATCCATACATGGTTAATTAATTCAATAATAACTATCTATATACATTTCGCGCTCCAAGTATCCTGCAACAATCTGAAATAATAGTGCCCTAGAGGTGTAGACTGCTAAATTTTAATTCAATATACTCATTTTGATACCACTATCCTTTTGGTTTGTTATTTTAACCATCAGACATACACAGTACACAGTAAGATCGGGATATAAGTGATTTATTTTATTTTATTGCTTCTCATTTTTGTATGTTGGTTGTATTAGTCAGCCAAAGAGGTGCTGATGTAAATTACCAGAAAACTGTTAGCATTTACAAAAGGGTATTTATCTGGGGTAGAAGCTTACAGTTACCAGGCTGTAAAGCGTAAGTTACTTCCTTCACCAAAGCCTACCGCCTTGTGTTGGAGCAAGATGGCTGCCCACGTCTGCCAGGGTTCAGGCTTTCAGGATTCCTCTCTTCCCAGGGCTTGCTTCTCTCCAGGCTTAGGCTTGCTTCTCTCCACAAAGCCAGGTGTAGACTACCAGGCGAACGGCTCATCTCTTCCTGGGGCATTCTCTCCTTCCTCAAGACCAAGCTCCTCTGTGTGCTTGTTTCCCTGGGCTCCAGCATTAAAAGTCCAACATCAAAACTCCAATTAACTTCTCTCCTCTGCCATGTAGTTTTATCTCCTAGTCCCCGCCCACCGAGGGACAGGGTGTCAATATCCTATTGACATGGCCCAATAAAGCCCTAATCATAATTTAATCACACCCAGAGGAACAGACCAGTTTACAAGCATAATCCAGTATCTATTTTTGGAACTCATAAATAATGCCAAACTGCTACATTGGTGATGATATATCTTTATTGTATGTGTATGTGTGATTATGCATGATTATTTATAATGTTATATGTATACAATTTAAACAGTCAAATATTATTGGGGCACTAAAATTGATTTTTCTGTATAATAAAATTAACCCTATAATAAAATTAGCAGGGAAGATAATTGATAACTTAATACTCCATATGGGGAATTAAATTGCATAGAGATTTCTGTGATCCTGTTTAAGTCCACAAAAAGAGAAATAGCATATAGTTATGGTTATCAGTACTATTAAAAGATGAATAGACAAATGATAGGTAGCTGGTTAAATCCCTTCCACATACACAGGCATACACACACACACTAATGCACAACTCAACACCATTTTGAAACTGTATGATCATGGTCAGTAAGGAAAGTTTGTACAAGGCCTCTGAAAATTCCATTTCTAATGCACTAATTTGATATGTGCATTAAATATGAAGTACTCAGTAGGGACATTAACTCTTTTCCTTTTAATAGTAAAAATTGCTATTATCTTTCAAGCCAAATATTTACTTTATTTCAGGATTGTGAAAGAGATCATAGTAAAATAACAGTCTTACATGTAGCAGCATAACATTTTATCTTTTTTATCTACAATACAATTGTTAACTATATAGTTTCCACATTTTTTCTTTACTAGGAAGACTATTAATCATAGGAGAGAAGTTAACACACAGATTAACAATCAAAAAATTTATTTAGGTTTTTAATAAATTACTATGCAATACACTATCAAAGAATTTTAAGGGAAATAGGTCAATTTTATTGTAATTTTGTTTATAAATGAAAACAAAAATCTTAATAATTATTATTTAAACTGTTTCCATTACTAAGAGATTAAGTAAAAAATAATCAACTGCTTATATTTTTGACAAAAATTGTTCTAGTTATCTTTATAAATATAATTTAAACATTAATCAAACTTTATTCTTTACTTAATTTTTCAATAATAGGGCATAACTACTTTTGACAGGTGGTTATTGACAGAATCCATGAAAGTGATTCATTTATTCATCAGAATTAGTTTCAAACATCCTGCTAAAGTCTCAGGAGATAGCATGGTTCCTGCCTTACAGACTCCAGTCTAATAGGAAATATTGCCTTGCAGACATTCTATATATGCGTTCATGCCTAAAATAAAGGCATAAACGGCTACAGATCCCATACAAATATTTTCCCCATAATAATAAGATACATTTTTCCTTTTCTTCAATTTGCAAATGCATTGCATTTCTTAATAAATATCTTCTTTAGAATTCTAAGATATATTGACCTCCTAGTCCTCATGCTTTTCTTTTTTCTGTTATCTCTTATAACTGCATTTTTATATCTATCTCTTTTCCCTTGCTAATGCTGAGAACAAGACTAACTAAATGAAGTAAAATACTAAATGTATTAAAGTATTTATGCCAAAAGTTATTTTTCCAAGTAAACTAACCTGAAAAGTTTACATTTTTCCTTTTTGTTTTTCTTGTGTGAAAATTTTCTGTTATTAAATATTCCAGAGAATAGCTAATTAAAGCCTTGCTTTTAACTATTAAATTAATGTATTCATACAGAATTTAAAATTTGAGCTAATATTTGCTTCATCTTCAAGTCACTTGCTTGCAGGATTATAATAAGATAATGCTAAGAGATGTAGGTTTATAGTGAGAGCCCAGATAGTTTTCTTGTTAGTGTGAAAGTTTCTCAACATTCCCTAAGTATTGTTTAACACACACACACACACACACACACACACACACACACAGCATTATTTCTTCAAGAACAAGACAAAATCAATTGAAAATTCTATTATTGTGAAAAGTATTTTGTTCTAGGAGAAGACGTGAAAATTATGTAATCTGTAGCCAAGAAAGCTATGGTTGTTTTGAGATAGGTCAACATGATCAGTATTATTTTCTCTTGAGCAACACAGGAAGTAAAGTGACTTTTTCATTAATTCCATCTGTCTTACAGATGTCATTTAATGTGAAAGTGGGAAATAAATGAAAATCTTATGGCTAATCTGCATAAAAACACGTTCATTTTTATGGAGAGATAAAAGGCCCAGTAGATATTAAACGCATACTTAGTGGGGGTATATTTACATATTTATCAAATTTAAATAAATATTGTCACTAATTTGTAATTTTTACCAAGTAATGATTCCCATCTAAAATAACAACCAATGCTATTTTTCACCAGTGCTAAAGATAGATATGGTTTTTAAATGAAAACATTTTTAAAAATAAATTTGCTTTTATTACTAAGGGATATGTGGGGTAAAGGAGTGATTAGTGGAAACCCCTTATAAAGTTCTTGACAATTTTTGGCATATGTATCATATCTTTTGAAATTCTGCTAAATTCTTTTTTCTACTTAAATTTGTTTTCTAAAAGAACATTAAGTAGCACTTTATATTTATGTTTTAGAATGTATATGTGACACTTTTCACGATTTGATTTTAAAAATGCAAACATTGACTTATAAAATTATGCTTATATAAAAATAAATCTGTTAAAAATATACATCTAGATAGTTTTCCTCCATATCCAGGTTTCTCACCAAGGATTGTCTAGTGCATTAAAAATCACCTAGCTGATGCTGTAGTGTGTATATATACTTTAATGTGGTGCCTGATATTCTTCGGATATAGCCAGTTATCAGTCCAGAGCATGAATTACTGAATATTATTTCCCTATTGTTTTTCCCACTGGTGCATAAATTCTCAAACATATCCAAAGTTCTTGTAAATATAATGACATATTCCCTCCTGCCTGTCATCTAAGAGAAAAAGGTTACAAGTTCAAGAAATTCTGCTGAAGCAAGCACCTTATGTGTTCACCTATAAACTTGCAGGCATACAAATATATTTTCTCAATATCATATAGAAAGATGTGGACCTTTGCCCGTAATTTTGGGTCAGGCATCTGTGCTGAGATGATAACACTATGGTCCAATAAACACAACATTACTGTGATATACAGGATTCTCTTTAAGCCAAAGACAAGATTACCCATAATTATGGTCCTACTAAAGCTTAATTAAGATGTGCAATCGGCAGAAATAGAAGAGGGCAGTGGAGAGTTAGAGCAGGTGAATAAGTGATTTTAAAAATGTTTATCTGTACTGTTGCTGTGCCTTTCTAACATATGAAAACAATTTGACATTTTAATTCCATGAATACATCCAACATTCTTTATATTTCCTTGATAAATATTTAACATATTCTTCAACAAGGTATATATTGCTAATATGGCATCAGGAATGTAATCATTAGGCTTAGATTGGAAGAATTGAAATATGATGTTATAAAACTAAACGTCAATACAATTCAGCCAGTAAAACTTAATAGCTTTTTTGAGCATTTTGAAGTGTGTTTTAGGCAATAGAAGTCTCTTTTCACAGATATGATGAAAATGTCTTTCAGAAAGACCAACAGCCAAATGTCTTCAAATTGCTTACCAAATTCACTCACCTAAGGCTTAGAAGACCTTACTTAGAATTCACAATAATACATATGCTTTAAAGCTGTTCATAGTACTGCTTAGTCTGTGAAGCAATCCAATATTTAACAATACAAACAACTGAGTATTCAATACAATTTTCTGATATAATTGCATGAAGCTACAGGACTACAATTTTTGAGCTTTTCAAACCAATATACATGAGCTTTTGTAACTATTCAAAAATCAACTTATAGGCAATAACAGTGTTTGATTTTAATCATATTGTTTGCCTCATAGAATTCTGGTATGTACTGTAACTTTGTAGTATTGATCAATACACTAAGCTCTGTATCAACATAAAAAACACAAATCAATATCAGTTACATGGAAATAGCTCTCGAGAACTCATGAAAGCATTTTATCTTTCTTAACATACTTGATTAAAGGAGTTAGCAAAAGCATGCATCTTTGCTTAGGAAAGTCAAGTATCCATTTACTATTCTGGTAATATGCCCTGTAAGAGAAATATATATGCTCAAGGGTTGTTTGTTTGTTTGTTTTCCAGTTACTTGACTAATAAGCGTACATTTGCAATCAAATTTTTGGGCTAAAATACATTTTTATTATTTAAAATGTGGCTATGGAGCAAATTTTTCAGCTGTTTTTCATAAGGTAAGCCTGCATAGTGTTATGGAATGACAGGTTTTAAAAGGAGTGCTTCAGAATGCTACATTAATTTTCTTCCTTGCAGCACGAGTTCTCATTTTGATTGGTGTGTGTGTTCAGCTGGTTCTCCAAACCCTGGTCACAGTCTTGCTGACCTTGGTTGCCTAGTTACAAATTCCTCTTTGTGATTTGTGGGATGCTTGTCTTGATGGAGAGCAATGGATTTTTTTTTTCCTGGAGTTTAACTTGAAGAGAGTTTCTATGTCTGAGGAGAACATATTAGAATCAGTATGTCTTATTAAATTTAGAACTTTTACTTCTTAAGGACTAAAATTATGAACTGTAATTTTTCCCACCCAAATTCTATTTAATATTGGATCTTTGACTTCCTGGTTCTGGAAACAGCATTTCAGAGAGCGAAGATTGCATGCTAAATGCCTTAAAAATGAGGCAACTTTACAAAACATACAATATAAATATAGGAATATGCTATGAAATTTCATGATATATTCTTGTGAAATAAAATATTTTTAAAATGAAGCAATAAGTTCATTTTCCACCCTTTTTTCTCATTCTTTCTATAAATAAACTTGAGAGGAACATCTTTTTAAAAATTTTTTGATGCTGCAGAAAATAATCTGTGTTGAGCATTTCATTTTGTTCATTAGTATAATATATTTCTTGTTCAAGAGTTCAAAATCCTCACGACAGTGTCAAATATAATATTGTCAGGGAAATATTTTTTCAATATTTTGTATCTAGTCTTCTCAGTTTTTTTTTTTCCAGAAAAGAAATCCACTAGTGATGTGTAAACACATTTAAGTAGTAATTTTTGTGAATTTATTTAAGCACACTAAAATCATAGCACTTGCTTATTGTAAGAGTGCAGGCACATAATTCTCAAGATTAGAATAAACAGAAACAAATGAGCAAACTGAGTCTAAACTCCATGGTCAAGTTGTGAAATTCCAAGTCTATTATACCATAGATCCAGTTTGCTACTCGGACTCTAGAGCATGTAGTCCCACTAAAGTTAGGATAATTGATACCAGCTGTTTTACTCTTGCTTTTTTTTTTGGACAAGAGCCAAGTTAACTTGAAAGACTTCCACTAAAAAGAGAAGACTGAAGAATGATGCCAATGTATATGTACGTATTTCTTTCAATTCATTTTCCTCAAGCAGTTCATCTGAAGGCCATGATGGTTCAAACATAGTAAAAGTGAGAAAAGAGAAATGGGTTGCTTGACTGCTAGAAAGCAGCTGGGCTAATGGAAGCCAACATGAGAGGGGAAAAAAAACATTTCATTTTTAAACATCTTTTTGAAAGAATCATTTGCATCCAATAATATGGCAAATGATTTAATTTCATTCTCCTAATATTTTTTGTAGCCTAATCTTCTATAAGACACTTATTTGTAGCTAAAGTTAGCAATGGACTCTGGGTCTACAAATTAGAGCTTCTTCATAAATGGGCTTTTCTTTTCTTTAAGCTACCGGGCAAAAAGTATTTTTATACTAGAATCCACATATCAGATAAAATTCTTTCCCTACTTACAAAATCATAAGGTCATAAAACATTACATAACTGAGACATATCTCAGAGTTAATCTAAGAGGTTCATCCAAAGTCACACATACAGTTAATGTCAAAACTTGGATTAAAAATAAAATTTCTTTCAATTCCTAGCAGGATGACAATTTTACTCTACAACATATTTTTTCCTTGTTTTGCCAAATGTTGATTTATTAAAATGTAAGTGATTAAATAAACTGGAAATTCCAGTCGAATTTTTGAAATTAAGGTAAAGTATTAAACTAAAATTTGTTAAACTAAAAAAAGTAAAAGCTTCCTTTATACAACATAGAATCCCTGAATGTCCTTAGGAGGAAGGAGAAATTATACACAAATTATGTTTTATAAGGAGTAATCTGGCAGCAAGGTAGTTAAAAGGATGGTAATATTGAAGACATGCAAAACAATTAGGAACCCATGGCAGGGACGAAAGTGTCTCCCAGGGAGTCACATTTGGGAGAGAAAATAGGAAATGAGTGTTAGAAAAACTAAGAAGAAGTAAAAGTCAGGTCTTGATGAAAAATTGGATAAAATGAATGAGAGTAATTGATTCATTAAAGGAGAGGCTGTATTTCGAATGATGAGCCATTCATTCATTTAACCTATGTTTACTGAATACCGGCTACATGGCAAGCACCCTTTTATGAGCTGTGATTAAGAAAGGGGTAGTGTGCCACTGATAGAAGTGAACAAGATTGTAATTCCTGTCGTCATCAGTTGCTCAACATTTCATTTGTCCTTAAAAATCTTTATTTCAATGACTTTATCACATTTCTCACGGCTTTGGAAAAAACCTGGAAAGAAGTAACTGGCATATGAAGTAATAAACACAAAGGCCTTGTATTATACAGAGAAGATTCTGCAAATAACTAATGTGATGTTCCAAGAAATAGAAATGAATAACTCTACATCCTTTCTTTTATGAATTACCCCTTCTTCCCAAATCTCCTCTAAGTAACTTCTACTTTCTCCATTATTGTGATCTCACCTCTTTCCTACTTATTCTAAAGGATCCCTAAGTCAGCATATGAATTATGAGCAGGTGAAAACAGATGAACTCAATCCTCCCTAACACACCCACATGAGCTAATAAATTGAGCACTCTTACTAAAACATCCTTTAAATTGAAATTAAATTTGATACACCCAAAAGAAGTACCGACATTCATTCATGTTTCTCATCCCTAATTTCTCTCCCATGTTCCTAAAGCAAGATATTTTCACCATCAGGTGAGAGCTGACTAGTACTGGATGCAATGAAACTTTCCTTGAACCATAGTGTAGCAGATCCCAATTTAAGCTGCTTGTGAACAAGGGGGAAAACAATGCATCTGTTCAGTTTCTCAACCTTGGCACTACTGACATTTTGGGTCAGATAATTCCTTGAGTGAAGGTCTGATTGTGCATCAGGGTGCTTAGTATCTCTGGTCTCTATTCACTAGGTACCTGCAGCACCAACACCACCCCCTCCTGCCAAGTTCTGATAAGTAAATTATCTTCAGACATTTTCAAATGTTCCTTACGTGTGGGCAGAGAGGGAGGAATCACCCCTATTTGAGAATCACTGGTCTAAACTGTACCTAAGCCCATAATCCGAGTACCCAAAATCAATATTCAGACTATTAGGGTCTTACCAGTTGGCAAGTGATCTCTGGACTCATGTAGTGCCTTCCTCCATCTGTGGATCAAAGCAGGCCCTTTATTCTCTTTGGCGAAAATATTTTCAAGATCTATTCATTGGATGTAGACTAGATTCATATTGGTTTACGTGCTTAAAACCATGATGTTTATTTTATTTACATTATTTCATTGCCACAAACTAAAATGCTTTCATGGTCAGTGCTTGTTTCCCAGTAAAAGGATTTTGCTCTTTCATTGTGCTCCTATTGTATACATTGTATAAAACAAACACAGGCTTGTGCTTCTCTCCACATTTCCCAAATCCAAATAATCACAAACAGGACTTTATACCAATTGATTATATTTACTTTGAATTCTCATAGTTATTAGTGTGTTGACTCACACTTACCACACAGGTACAGATTAATTTGGGGGTCCCTGTTTCAAACAACTTAGACTTTAATATTCTGAAAATCTGTGTATGTGCAATTTATTAAATAATAGCCCACATATTTCACATAGTAGGTAACATATTAAGCTTAAGTCTTAATTTTTAGCCACAGAAGCTAGCACTGATATTCCTCAATAAAAGTATAAGATGTCAAATTAATAAAAATAATTCCATATATCATATCCTCTTCCTTCCCAACCAACATTTCACAGGAACAGGAGTTCCCATCTAATCTTCATATTTTTAGATTTAATCAGGAAGAAAACAAATTAAGTCAAGTACTTAAGATAATTGTGACAATAAACAGAAGCAAAAGCATTTGCCTGTTTTCTCCCTTAAGCACTAAATAAAAAGACATACATCTTTCATTCTTTAATATGTTTCAATGCTTTAATGCTTTTCAAAGTCATTCAATGCCATAACAGTTCCAAAAATTATTCTTTTGTAACAGTGGTTGGGTTTTAGCTGTACAATAACTCAAGAATTTCTAATTATCACCTATGTTAGCAAGGACCAAATTTGAATCATTCTGTGTTACCCGATTTTTCCTTCCTTGACCTTTCTTTGCACAATTACTCAATATTATGCCCTGAATTTACAGAGTAAAGTTTATAACTGATCATTTTCTGGTTGGAATACAACCGTAAAAACACTGTCAAAATATCTAACGTTTTAGAACAGAGAAAATTCTTAAAAGCTTTTCAGTTTGAAGTGTTCTTCTTTCATTCATTTAATATCTTTGTAACTGCTCTACTGATCCTGTTTTGCAACTTAAATGTTCATATAGCTTCAGAGGCTTGCATTGCCTGGGAGAAAAACATGCACTTGTCTTTTATCACCAACCATACTAAAACCCTCAAGGCCATGATCAACCTTATATCCTGTATGGGGTGCTGCTCACAATAGATGCTCAATTGATAATAATTAATAGATTATATGATTCATGCATTCATGCTTATAAATTTTTAAGGACCTAGCATTTGATTTTGTGCTTCTGTGTGACCAAGTGACATAAAAGTAGAGAATATACAGTAATGGGATTCTGAGGTCCTATATTTTGGTCAAGTTCATTTTACCTATGGTCTCTAGATACTAGATGCTCTTGTATGTTAGTACTAAGTTTAAGTGTAATATATTGTATTCAGTGTGCCAAATGGAAACTTAAATGTGTTTAAGATAATATCCAACTTGGCAGATGTTGAGCTTATTTACCCCATTTTGCTTAGAGTTTAGTTTCAGGAAATACAATCATTTCAAAACTTGAAAACACACAAAAGGAATAACTTTGCCTGTGATATTGGCACTTGGGAGAGTAATATGAGTCAATAATTTGTTCTAATTAATTAATATTGATATTTTTAAGAAAACTCTCTGGGTATTTCAAACTTTTGCGAGGTAGTTTGACTTACAATTTACAGCTATGTTGGGGGAGGGAGAAAACCTAATGTTATTTTTTTCTCTGAAGATAGTCTTGGATTCTTTACATTGCTGGAATCCTGCAATATAAGATTTCTTGCCCATTTTAACAAATAAACCATCTTTTTTTTACCTTCTACTTTGAGACTAACTTCCACTGAGATATTCTGATATTTTGTCTCAAATCTTGGTATTATGATTAATATCAAGGTCAGAAATGACTCTGAAAAATCAGATTAAAAACTGGGTGAAGGGATCTAACACCTGTCAGAGAGCTTGGCACAGACCCCAGCTGGGACCCTTTGTTCATCCTAAGGACTAAGCCTCCTGATTACTCCTGTGCACACCATGAAGAGACAGGCATTTGTTTATTGAACACCATTCAAAGCTGTGAGCAGTTCAGAGTAGATGGATAGATTCGCAAATTGAAATTATTTCTTAAGGTACCACTTTATAATTTATATACTTTTAGGGCTTAAGAGGAAAGGAAAAGGATTCTAGCTACTGTGCCTTTATCATATATGAAGTGAAAATTTAAATATATATGTATATATATGCCAGATTTTTTAATCCTGCATCCAAGTAAATTTTCTCCATCACAGAGAAGTTACTTGGGGATTTATAGTCCCAAACTAGTGATGGTGCCATCACTTTAGGCATTTTGGAAAACGTCTTTTTGGAAGTAACATGATAGTCTGTGGTGTACTTTATTGACTCCTCCAGTAGTGCCAGACTTTACACTTTAAATTTGGATTTCATTTGAGAAAAAAGATGGAGCTTATTTAGAACTAAGACTCTTGAATAATGTAAGAGATACATTTGATCAGTACCACTTTTAGCCCCCAAATAATCTGTATTTTTAATAGTTTTAATATTGATTTTAGCTTGTGCATGGCTCACATATTTGCAAGAAAATACAATAAAATAAGTTTTCCAGCATTCTTTGTCCAATGGAATAAGTAGGTCCTCTCTTAAAATGTGTATTTTAAAGAACAATACTCTGCTAAAGGAGCAGATTTGAGCATGTTTGTAAAAAGCAGTTATTCCTAATCATAGTTTGTACTTTCTCTAATGAATAATAGGGGACTACCAAGATTTCACAAGAGTAACACCTTGGTTCAAGGATGTCATATTGTAATCAAAGGTTTCCAAGCCCTTTTGAGATTGAACCGTGAAATTGTGGTTACTGATAGTTTTTTTCTTTTTTTTTTTTTTACATTATTTTTGAATGACAAAACGCTTTTTCCTGTGACCTTCTAACTTGACTCTTACCCTGATTAAACTAACTTTCATAGTGTTACTTGATTTTTTTCAGTTTGCGAATTATTTGGGTTTAAGCAGTCAACATAAGCTAATGAATACCTGTTTCCCCTGCTATTCTAATAGGCAAGAACTGGGCATTTGGCCAAGAATAAATGTAAGTCCAAAAACTTAAGAAATGCATCCTGATTCTTCAGTTGCTGCCTTAAATTGGGAGGCAAAAGTGACATTTAAAACTTTTGACTAAATGTTTATAGAAAACAAAAAGTGAAATCCTCCTGGAGAGTCTGTGAAACCATCTATGACTGGGCAGCTGTAATTTTGTGGACTTCATTTCCATGGAAAATTAGAGCTTTTCTCTAAATCCTTCTTAATTATATACCTTCAATAAGGACTTCTTTGTTTCTTGAGGCTGGGCCCATACTTTCTTGCATATTGAAAGTTTTGAGTCATAGATCTTTTTTAAGTCTAGGCTATTTAAGTTGGTGATCTTAGAGATTCTCTCTTTATTTAAAACTAATGTCTTAGTTGCTCTAATTTGTTTTTCAGATAAATATATATGATATTAAAGTCCTTCATTAATAAAATGAGAAAAAAATGAAGTGTCCACTTTCAAAATCACTCATACATTGAGTTTAATCTAGATTTATGAAGTATCCTTTTTGGTCTGAACATGATACTTTAAGTTAAACCTGTAACAGTGAAAAAAATAAATAATGAACAGGATTTCTACCATATACATCTCATAGCTTATCAAAATAAAGAAATTATTTAAGGGGATTATTATTCAATTATACAGTTCCAGGTTATCTTACTGATTACATCTAGATTAAAAAAATAAAGGATTATCATCTTTTAAATAGATATTTTTAATAATAAAGAAAATATATAAATATTAATTTTAAGGAATTATTTTCATGATCATTGGCTATAATGATTAGATATACCTATATAACAAAGCTTGATATGAGCCAGCTCTAGGGCTTAATGATAATTTCAGAAATTTTACTCATGCTAAGTATCTTTGGTACTTTACACAAAGCAAATAACACCTAATATATCAGCTATTTCTTTGTTTTTCCCACTAGGAGAAGAGGAAACACATTATTTTTATAAAATTCAAGCCAGCATTTTGCCCTTAATTCGTTAAGACTTCTTTGAAAAGAAAGATTTTAATTAATTATTTTTAAAGGCTTTGTTTTCATATAAGTACATTTGTTCTCTACTGATATTCAGTACTTTCAACCGATAAATTTTTCACAACCTTGTCTATTGTAAAAGAAAGAACCAGAAACCACAAAAGGATATACAATTTCAAACATAATAAACATCTTAGATTAGAGAAGGTATCTGTTGAAACAGATTTGACCATTTTGAACAATAAATTATTGTTAAATGTGTTGACAAAAACCAGTTAGAAACTCATACTAATTTTGTTTGTATATCTAACCAGTGGCAAATATTTAAAAACTTTCTCATTATACTTCAAAATCCATGCAGTCCTAAAGAAAATTATAGTTCTTTTAGAAATTTTCCATTTTAAACTGAAAAATTTTTAAGTTTTTTCTAGAATGGGACAAAGATTTTGTATAAAAACAAATCCTTTCATTCCTTTGATATTTATAATTAAATGTCAGATAATTTCAAGTTATGGTGCTAAGTATATTAAAGTCTAGAAAATTAACAATACGTATAAGATTTATCAAATGATAATTTTTGTTTCATTTATACTAGAACCACATTTTAAATTATTTTCTTTTTCAGTTCAGAATAACTACTCAGTAATGCCTTGTATGTGTACAGTTCATTTCTTTACTATAATTGAGAGCACTTTATTAATTATCTCTGAATGTCAGAAAATATTTTATAATGAAGGTATTGAACAGAAAATGTTATGATGATCATTTATGAAATACAGACTTGAAGACCAGCCTGCCAGATTCAAGTTTATTTGGCTTACATGTATAGTTGCCTTTCAGCACAAAGAATTATTGTGTGCTTCTTAGTCCCTTAAATGAAAACACAATTTTCTTAACTCTTTTGAATGGCAATGTAATGGGCTGATAAGTTTGATATATACTGATAGTGAATCACAAGCTGATGATGAAAGAACCATATATTATGAATAGAAAATAAATATGCTATTCTAAGAAATAAATGTAGTTTTAGATATGGCATTGTAGAAATAAATAGAAAAGAGGTTCATTTTCCTCTGGAAAAAAATGTGACTGATGGAAAAAATAGATATGCTCTGTCGCAAAATTATGTGGTTATATGAATGTGGTGACCATTTTTCACTAAAACAAACAAATAAACCCCTGTAAGCAATGAATGTCAGTTAAAATGTATAGTGTCTGATTTTTCACTTGAATATGTGCCTTTGGAATATTCAAATGTCTTTTTAATAGTGATCTTGTGGATACAATGAACATATTGATAACTGCCAATATCAACTATCAAATCTTCATTTTAGTTCATTAGAAAGTATGACTAATAAACATCTTTTCTAGGTTTTATGTAGCTTCTGTCAATACATTTTTTGGGTGTCAATCTGGTATGATAATGGTCATTGGATTATCAAAATATGGATCAAATGGATCAAAATATTTTAGGCATAGATTCTGATGTACACAGTCTAAAATGACAAAAAGAGATGAGGGCAAAAGTGAAAAAGATAAGAAAAATACAAATAAGATACTAGAAGATTTAAGGAAGAAAGTTTATAATAATGGTTTGTTAATGAAAGTTAACATTAGGGGTGTTGTATCTTCTTTATGCCTTGAAGAATAAGCAGACAGACAGCTGAAAATATGAAACTTGAGATATGAATTGGAGCATTGTCTTCATTGATAGGATAGTTGAAATTCCATGATTATAAGAAATGGACCAAAAGAAGAGAAAGTCACTACAAAAGACCTGCAACTTACCAGCTCTATACAAAGAGTGACACTTGAATTATTTAATTTCATTTTTACAGCCACATTATGATGCAGGTTCTATATCCACTTTTCACAGATGAATAACCTGAAGCTCAAACAGGTTATGCAGCCTGTCAAAAATCCCACAATTTATAAAATGTATATCAAGAACTTGATTGGTGGGACTGACTACAAAGCCCAAGCTCTTAGAAAGAAGGAAACACATCCATTTAGAAGGCATAAGAAAAAGCAGGAGCAAAAGTTGCACTTTTGCAGCATTCTGACCTAATAACACCTAATTGATATTTCCTTTTCAAGAGTGAATCTCTTCACCACCAAAAATGTATTTATTACAAAGGCCAAATATGACAGCTTATAATTGCATCATTTTCTTAAAGAGAGAGATAGTGGTCCTCAGTTTACCTGGCACCAAATAATCCTGCATTATATATAAAAAGGAATTCAATATCCAGTTTGACAGCTTCAGTGATTCATCCCTGGCATATCATTGCTCCTGTTCTTCTTTCTCTTCAAACACCTCAGGCCAATCATTGCAATATGGTGAAGTGTTATCATGCCTGGGCTTGTAGGTGAGAGAAAGCATGCTTGCCTTTAAGATAAAGACACATGAAGGTGTCAAGGGAGCACTATCTTCTGGAAGGCAGAGTAGATGGTGGTAGAGCAGATGGACTTTGTACTCATGATTCTAGTCTTGGTCAGCACTTACCAGAAGAATGACTTTGAGTAAGATGTTTAACTATTACATAATGAATGCTACTACTTATTGAGTTCCTACCATGTGTTAAGCACTCCACTGAGAACTTTACTGTGATTTTCTCAACTCTGTATAACAATCCTTCAAAGTAAGTATTAAGTCTTTCAATTTCCAATGAGAAAAACTGTTCCTAATTAAAATTTAAATTAGGTCATTTTAAATGCAAATTATTCACTCTTAATCACTATGCCAAACTGCTTGTTTTCCCTTCTTCTAAACTGTAGTAAATCTGTTTCTTGATGCTTCCCATTCCTGTTCATCCCTTCTGTTTTCAGGGATGCCTGGATCAATGGACTAACCCTCTCACTCTTATAACATTAAAATCTCCATTTGGTTCCTTCACATCAAGAGAGAGCCCTGGGAAGATAATTCCAGGTCTTTCAGAAGGAGCAAGCTTGCTGTTATTGAGGAATGAAAAGGTCTCTGTGTCTGGAGAAGACTTAGCAAGTGGAAGAGTGACATGACATAGACTGGGAGAAGGAAGCAGGGGATAGAAGATGTACGTCCTTGAAACACAGGTAAGAGGTTTGTATTTTATTTTAAATGCAATAGGAATTCATTGAGGACTTTTAAGCATAGAATGACAAAACTTCACTTATTGTTATAAATGTTAACTTTTTGCTACATTTTCAACCAGTTGTACATGGGAGTGAATTAGATCAAGAGAACTCAATAAATTGAGATTGTATTTCATTCGATAATATATAGAGTTGTTTGTAGAGACTTTATTTTTATATCAAGAGAAAAACAAACAAAAAAACCCCCACTTAGCTTAACTATGAGCTAAACATCTAAATATACAATTCTGCTAACTGCTAGGTGAGTTTTAGTCTATCAAATACACACATTTATGGATTAAGATTGGAAGGTAATAAGGTTTTCTATTATTCCATCCCCCTTCCTCAATGTTGGTAGGGCTCCTTGTGCTATTTATAAGTGAAAAATTTAAGAAGTTTTCCTCATATATGCTTTGGAACATAGTAGCTGTTTCTCATATAGATATAGGTAAAGATAGATACACATATAGATATATACATATAAATAAATTGAGATGGCCTAAAAACTTAATTGAGTTTTTGGTGCACTTTTGTAAATTGAAAATTTGATCCTAATATCTGCAATTACATATTGATTTATAGTTTTAATTGGATTTTTCAATATATTATCTCATTTAATACACCAAACCCTACTATTTGTGCACATTAACCCCATGTCACAGATAAATTACATAGACCAATCAAGGACCTGGGAATATACAAAAAGATCTGAGTATACCATTGGGGATTTCGCTAGGATAAATAGGACCTAGCCAAGAAGAAAATATTAAGATTTAGCTTACAAAATTTACATCTGCTTTGTCTTATTATCAACACAAAGTTCTAGAAAAATAAGCACAAAAAACAGATTTACAAAAGGGTTACAAAGGGAACTTCCACAAACTCATATGCCACTCACTTGTAAGCCAAGATCTCACAGGCTGTTTTATAGATTTTATTGGATCACATTTTGTAACAATGATAAGCTTTCATTTAAAATGTTAAAATATTAAAAATGGATAGATCATACTAAGCAATATAGGAATCTCAGCTCTCCTTAATGAAATGAAAGATACATGACATTACATGTAACTTTTTAATTGTATGGCGAAAAGAAAGAAAAGCAAAGTATATCAACAAATATTAAGTTCCAAAGTATTTGCAATACGAATGACAGACAAGTGATTAAAAAGTTTACCACACTGATAGCAATTACAAACCAATTAAAAGACAAATATCAATAGTCATGGACAAAGTATATAGCATTTCACACAAAAAGGAAATCCAAATGGCTAGTAAAGTGAAATATGTTTAAAAGTAATAGCCTAGTCAGAGAAACACGAAGCAAACTCATGTAACATGTTAGCTTGAGAAATTTTTTTTAAAGGAATAGCTTTTAAGATGGAGAGAATTGTCATACCAGTGGTTAGAATAGAAACTCTGGGAATCTTTGAAAGTAACCTGGGAATTGGCATTAAAACAAAATCTGCCAATAGTTGTTGAAATACAAAGTACATATAAGGTCATTTCACTCAAAAATGACCCTATAGAAATAAAATAACCAGTACATAAAAAGATATATTCAAGGATTTTTAATAAACTTTGTATTTAGAGCAATTTTTTTGGTTTACAGAAAAAAAATGCACAGAAAGTAGAGATCTCTTATACTTTTACTGCACCATCCACACATAGTTTCCCCTATTATTAACATCTGGCATTAATGTGGCACATTTGTTACAAATGATGAACCGATATTGATGCATATTTAGTAAATAAAGTCCATTGTTTACATTAGGGCTTACTGTTTGTAAATACATAATATCCTATATCCATCGTTAAGGTATCATACAGAGTAGTTCACTGTCCTAAAAATGCCCCATGCTCCACTTATTCATCCCTTGCCTCCATTCTAGCCAATTCATGGGAACCATTTATCTTTTACTGTCTCTCTATTTTGCCTTACCCAAAATGTCATATAATTGGAATCACATAGCACACTGCCTTTTCAGACTGGCTTCTTTCACATGGAAATACACATTAAAGTTTCCTCTTTTTTGTTTCATTGTGTGATAGCTCATTTCTTTTCTTTTTAGGAGGTACCAGGGATTGAACCCAGGACTAAGTACATGGGAAGCAGGTGCTCAACCACTGAGCTACATCCACTCCCTTCCTTTCTTTTTATTGTTGAATAATATTCCATTGTATGGATATGCCAGTTTGTTTACCCATTTATCTACAGAAGAGTATCTTGTTTATTTCCCATTTTCAGCAATTATGAATAAAACTGCTATAAATATGTACATGCAGGTTTTTATGTGGATGTAAGGTTTCAACTAATTTGGGTCAATATCTAGTAGGGCAATCACTGGATCATATTTTAAACCTATGATTAGCTTTTTAAGAAACTACTAATGTACATTCCCAAATGACTACCATTTTGCATTTTCATGTGCAAGGACTTTTTTCCCCCAAAATTAGTAAAATTTATTTCATCTTCAAAAAATTAAATAACAGACAAAAGGCAGCTTAACAAATTGTGAAAGCATTACTTGAAAAATCCTATCCAGGCATATTTATTTTATTTTATCCTAAAAACAAACTCAATCGTTTCTCTAGTGATCAAAAGGATGAATAAATGAGCACGGGTTGATTAAATGACATGACCAAAGTCTCCTTGTCAATGAAGAAAATGGGGGGAAAAAAGCCTCATCATATTCACATCTCATAAAACCATGTGCAAGGATTTTTAATACAAGGATTTTAATTTTATTTGTTTGTAGCAGCGAAAAGAAAAAAAATGACAACAATCTGATTATGTGTCAGTGCGGATTTGTATAATGATTATGTCAAATATTTACTATAGAAATATTATGAAGCTATTCAAACTAATGAATTATATGCATATAAATTTACTGAGAATATCTATTATATCTTTAAACTAAACAAGTTATTATATAGATTATAAAATATTGCATAAATCTAAATTTTTTAAAAAACAATTGTAACAACAAACCATGCATTTGTGTATATTTTTACGTATGCCTGTATATTGTTAAGTTTTCAGTGTGAGCATTTATAAAGGTATGGAAAATATAAGTCAAACTTATTTGTTAACTCAGTATGTGGAGGTAAATTAAAAATATTTGCTATACACTTTGGATTGATCTTCTAGTTTAAATTAACATGTACTATTTTCATAATTTGTACTATAATTAATACAATTTTAAAAGAATTAAAGGTAATTTTCTTGCATAAATCTAATAATGTCACTCAATTTTCAGAAAATTATATTTGTTATTGTTTTCTGTAGTCTCTAGTTTCAGTCTCATTTCAAATCTGGTTTATTCAAGCTCAATTTTATCATGAGTTTTTTATTTGGAAATTTCTGTGATCCATGGCATCTCAATTCTAATTAAAGTTTAAAACATCCCAAGTGCTTCATTTATTCCCCAGAAAGTGCTAAGATGGCTTAGCATATAAGGTGTATCCTTTCGGTGGGTTGAGATAAATACAAGACCGTTTTCTTTTAAAGAAATGAGAATCGTATCATTCAAAAGAAGACTTTTATTCTTTCAAGTTTCTCTGCTCTCCCTTAATATTACAAAGCATTGCAAATAGTCAAATAACTAAACAATACATTTTTATCCTCTTAATAAACTCAATGTTCTACTAGCCAATGTACTAAGCAGCCACTATTACTTTATTCCTGCTTCTCAAAAACTAATAAAAATCATTAATAATAAAGCATAGTTAAATATAAAGGGCCATGTAACAAGCTGAAGCAAGAGAAAAAGTAAACACTATGCAATTAAATGCATGCCTCCACTAAATTCTTATAACTGGGGATGGTTTTGTAGTAGAAAAGGCAGACTTATGATAAAGGAAAATGGAGTGAAAGTGGTCTAAGTAAATGTGCAAGAAAAGCTAAAATTGAAAGTTAAACATGTAGTTTGTATTTGGACATATAAAGCTATCTTACTGAATGATCTATTCTTGCATAGAGAAATAGGCCAAATATGATAATTCTTTATCAAAAACAAAATATTATAACTTACAAAACAAACCACACAACAAACAAACATCACTCACATTCTCTGCAAGATAGAATCAAGCAAATGGAATTAACTATTGTCTAAAAGTGACCAAGGTACCGTAGATTTCTTCTATAGGTGTATTCACCTACATCATAAAGGAAATATAAGGATATATAAAATATATATATAGGATATAATATACATAAAAGATATATATATGTAAAGGATATATAATAGTATGATATGTAAATACTAGGTATTATATAGATATGAGTAGGGAACCTCAATTCACTTGGAGGTTAAGTACGTGAACATTATGTTGGGTGAATAAGGGAGGATGGCAAGAACCCTAATCACCTAGGAATTATTTGAAAGGATCTGAGAGAAAACCCATTGTTCATACACAATTCTCTATGGGTCGCTTGCAATTCTTTGCACTCTATGAGAAGCCCTAATTGACTTTGTTCTAGACTGACTTGACTTTTTATGGATGTTTGTATAGTAAAAAGTTTTGAAAGTTAAAAAGAGTTGCTATTTCCACAGGATTAAGGGCAGGCATATTATTTGGCATTATAAAAGCTCCAGATTCCCTAAGGTCAAGGTTCCTAACCCATAATGCATCCCATATGAACCCATTTGTGTTCTTGCAATGTGATTTGGGTCATGAGAAATATTCTGTTCTACAGCTTAGTATGCCATGAGTCATAAAACCCTTTGTCCTTGATCCACAAGTTTATGTCGTCTGCCAGTATTCATGAAACTGTGGCAAACAACTCATAGCTCACAAGCAGGTTACAATCTCAGACTCTTCACAGTCCTGGGCTCATTACAGGCATTTGGCTCTTTGGGAAAGGGATAATGAAAGCCTTGAGGGCCAAATTTGATGAAAGATGATGGGGCTTAGTAGCAAGCATATTGTAATTAACAAAGAATTGGTGTTCAATGGATTGGAATTTTTAGGTAAAAAGGAAGGAAGGAAGGAAAGAAGGAAGGAAGGAAGGAAGGAAGAAAGAGAGGGAGGGAGGGAGGGGAAGAAGGTGGAGAGAGGTCCTTTACAACTGATAGACTAGAAGAACTATTCTGAGGACTTCTTTTAAATCTGAGAATTTATGTAGACTGTTACAAAATGAAGATGCTCTTGGTTTGAAAAATGCAATAATATTGCATTTTTGTTGTTTGTTCACAAATATTTTAATATATGTGATTTTATGTTAGTGTTTGTTTAAGATATTTTGTCTTTAAAAATAATAGCACCACAGAGTTCAGCTCATGGCTTTTCATTGTTTCTAATGAGCAAGATTGATCTAGATACCCTCCACAGCAAAATTTGACTTAAATTTTAATATTTTTAACAAAGCTATTGAATTACTTTGAATAAAAATCCATATTTTTTATTATTTGCATCAGTCTTAATAAATGTGTGGTTCTATGATCATTCCCCTTCAATATAGGAAATGTCCATATCAATAAATTTATTATGTTTGGAATGAGAAAGTAAAAAATCCAGAGATTCTGATTAACTTAATGACAAAAATACATAGTTAGCATGTTAAAGTAAGCAATATTATAATTATGTGGAGTTTTTTTTTTTTACTTTATTCATTAAAGACTAAGGAAATATCTTAAATAAGACATTTGGTTCTTACAGTGTCAAAACCCATATTTGAAAGAGGTCTCAGCAAATTCCCTCTAAAAAGTAAAGAAAAGGATTGAAAAGAATAATGAACATATTCAAGTGCTTGGTTTCATACTGAGTCTTTTCAAATTCTATGGCTTATTTGAGTATCCTTTTTTTAAAAGTATTCTGTGGTTAAATTCATTAATCATATGCCACTGATAGCAAGAAGTGAATTTAATAGGCAGCTTGGTGAGAGCAAATGTAGCAGAATTGTAATAGCTACAATTCTGGACTAGTGATCCAAAAATTTGTTTTTCTTCCATCCTCACTGCTTATTAAATAGATGTTACAAAAATATAGTTTAAAAGAGTCTTTAAATACTTTTGCATCTATTATTGAGCATCTGAGATGCTCTAGTCAACGTCAGGTCTCATACACTTTAGAGATTTTTCCAAAATTTTTTTCTTTTTAAGTTAAATTATTTCTACTTGTGATAAAATATGCATAATACAAAATAATATAAAAATCAACATAATATAAAAATTAATTTTACCATTTTAGATAATTCTTTGATGTTAAGTACATTTACAATACTGTACAACTTTTACCACTATCTATTTCCAGATATTTTCATTATCCTAAACCAAAACTCATACTAGGTTAGCAATAACCACTTCCCCCAGCTGCGACCCTGGTAACCACAATTCTTCTCCCTGTCTTTATTAATTTGCTTATTTTATGTATTTCATAAAAGAGGAATCATATAATCTTCATCTTTTTGTGTCTTGCTTATTTCACTCAACATGGTGTCTTCAAAGTTCTTCCATGTTGTAGCATGTACCAGCACTTCACTTCTTTTTATGGCTGTAGTAGTCAGCCAAAGGGGTGCTGATGCAAAATACCAGAAGTCTGTTGGCTTTTATAAAGGATATTTATTTGGGGTAGCAGCTTACTGTTACCAGGATATAAAGCATAAGTTACTTCTCTCACCAAAGTCTGTTGTCACATGTTGGAGCAAGATGGCTGCCAAGAGTTCAGGCTTTCTGGGTTTCTTTATTCCTGGGGCTTGTTTCTCTCTGGTCTCAGCTGCCCTACTCTCTCCACAAGGCCAGCTGTAGACTATTAGGCAACCAGCTCTGTCTCTCTTCCCAGGGCTCGATTCTCTCTGGGCTCAGCTGCTGAGCTAACTTCCCAGGGCTCCAGCATTAAAACTCCAACTCTCTTCTCTGCCATGTAATTTTCTCTGTGAGTCCACGCCCACCAAAAAGGAGGGGACTCAATGTCCTACTGATGTGGCCCAATCAAAACCCTAATCATAATTTAATCATGCCCAGGTACAGACCAGTTTACAAACATAATCTAATATGTGCTTTTGTAATTCATAAACAATGCCAAACTGCCACAATGGCTAAATATTATTCCATTGTATGGATATACCAAATTTTGCTTATCCATTCCTCTCTTGATGGACAGTTGAGTTGCTTCCATCATTTGGCTATTGTGAATAATGCTGTGATGAACATTTGTATACAAATATTTGTCCAAGTTCCCACTTTCAATTCTTTCTGGTACATACCTAGGAATAGAATTGCCATGTTATATGGTAATTTTATGTTCAATTTTCTGAGGAACCACAGTGGCCACAGTATGTTACATTCTCACCAAGAGTGTATGAGGGTTCCTGTTTCTCCACATCTTTTCCAACACTTGTTATATTCAGGTTTTTTGAATAATAGCCATCCTAGTGGGAGTGAAGTGGTATCTATCTCCTTGTAGTTTTAATTTGTATTTCTCTAATGGCTAATGATGTTGAACATCTTTTCATATGCTTATGGTCATTTTAATACCTGGAGAAATGTATATTCAAATCCTTGGCCGATTTTTTTTATTTGTTTTTGTGTGTGGGCAGTTTTTTGTTACAAAGAACAAACTGCTTCAGGCTTATTTCAAAATGATTACTTTTCCCCTCAAAATGTTTTTTGTTGTTGTTAAAATTCCTGCAAATCTATTCCACTACATTAATAAATATGACTTTATATAATACTTTCTTCTTCTGATCTCTTGTTGTTGGTGCCTGAGTCACATGTTCTTAATCCAGTTCCAAGCTCAAGAAATGTATTCCATTTATCTGTCTTTTTCCTCTACCAGAATCACTATCTCTCAACTAGTTTCTTCTGATTAGACTACAACTTATTTAAATTTCTGGTCCATAAAATGACCTTACTTTGAATCTTCATGTCCCTTTTTTTCCACCTCAGTCACATTTACAAAGAATAGTATTCACATCCCCACCCACAATTCATAGGTCATGGCAATGGAGCATCTGCCCCATCCAGTTCAGTGGAACTCTCCTATCCAAGGTAAACAATTATCTGATTCCTACATCCAGGGGGAATTTCTTTTTGCTTATCTTACTTGATCTTTCAGGTGAGTTTAACATCCTTTTCTGTTTTAAATATCCAGAAGCCACAGATGCAATGGCATTATGCCTTCCTAATTCTTTTACCTATGTAATTATTCCTTCTTAGTTTTTTTTTTGTTTTATTTTTTGTCTTTCTCCTAAATGTTAATGTCTTGGATAACTGATCCTTTAAAATTTTTTTCTAAGACAAAGTAATACTCTATTATTTTGACCCAAACTTTTCAACAATAGCTTCTAAACTCTTATTCTAGCTATGCAACTCATATTAGAGTGAATAAAGTTTAGTAAATGCATATTTAATAACTTACTAAAAAGTATTTCTACCTGGATTTCCTAGGAACACCTCAAATTCATCATTTCTGAATTCAGCTAATTATATTTTACCTGAATTTGTTGTACTTTTTGCATTCCCTTGTAGTGTCTTTTGCTAGCACACAAACAGAAACTTAAGAAATGATAACGCCTTCCCCACCAATTTCTCTCACATCAAATTGTTCATAAAGTCCTATCAATGTGTCCTCCTTCTTATTTATTAAATGTATCCATTAGTTTTCTTTTTTATTGTGCTAACTAAATATCTCATATCCTCTATTCCCTATTATTTCACAGCCTACTGATTCTAGTCCTGCTCTCCCCTTCCAATTTACTATTCTTTTTGCTACCAAATTGATTCTTCTAAAAGACAAACCTTGGTTTGTTTCCCCTGCTTAAAATGCTTCATTGACTCCTAATTGCTTATACTGTGAAGCCCAAGTTCTTTACCAACTTACAAATCCCTTTTTGATATGACCCTTGTATAAATATCTTGCCTCATCTCTTTCAAAATTTTTTTTTTATGTTTTAGCAGCATGGCTATGCCAGGATACTTTATATCTCCATTCCCCATATTGTGATATTTCTTATGCTAGGAATAATTTTCCAACACACACACATATACATGCACGCACACATGCACACAGACACATACACATTTTGTGTCCTTGGCAAACTCCTAATTAGCCTAGTGTGGAAAGCTATAAAAGTTTCTTTAATTCTATACATAGAGTTAGTCACTACCATAACTACAATATTTGTGATACTGCTAAACCTTGAATATTCTGTTTATTACTGAATTTACTATATTGATCTGCAATGCATATATTTCCATATTTGCATGCCATATTTTAGAAGTGCCTTCATGCAGAAAGCATCTTATTCTTTTCTGCACGCTCAGTATCTGGCATGCAGGGATGCAGAGCCAAAAAAATTATGATTAATAAATAAATGAATAAACTAATAAGCATTACAGTTTGTGATGGATTATATGACATTTTCTTAATATGGGCAGGAGATAAAACATCTTCAAAATATACAGAGTTATCAGCACACTATGTAGAACTTGAGCCTTTCTCTTTCTGCTTCTCATTTTAGCATGTAGATATGCTTTCCAGTTGGCTCTATCATTTTGCCCACAAGAAAAATATCACATAGGGTTATCTATAAATCAAAATATGTTCCTTTTACCACAGGTGCCATTGAAAATGTAGACAATCCTTATCTTATAAGGAAGTTTTGTTCCAAAATTTTCTTTTAATTTGACCACTTTGAACATAAATGCTTTTTTGAGGGAAGTAATATTGTTGAATGTTCTTCATTTTCCAGGCAGTTCACAAGGCAATTCTAGCAGTAAAATATATGAATATAATGGTGGTTTTGACTTCAATTGCACTTAACTATTATTCTGTAACATTTATGTTCAAAATCATACATTATCCCTTTCTGAAAGACTGGAGTTTTCTATAGTCACCTAAGTGTTCTTCAATCATAAGGTAGAATCTATCTAAGAAATGTGGCTTGGATTCAGGGTTTCTATATTCCAATAAGTTAACTACATTTATATAAATGTAGGTAATTATTTTCATGCCTTTGAAAATGTATCTTTCTATTATGAACTTGTGACATGTATGCTGTCGTTGTATCCTAGATATTGCGGTAGACATTAAAGGAGAAGCACAGAGGTCTAGGACACCTGCTTAGTTTTAAAGGCATTGAAATCATGGGAAACTCAGTGATCCCACTTGCCTATCACATAAAGTACTTAACGTGAAATAATAAGTGATGCTGGGAAAATGTAAGCTGAGGCTATTTCATATGGAATCTTGAGTGTCATGCTAAGAGTTTTGCCCTTAAAATAGAATGAATTAATATACCATTGAAAGCTTTGGGAAGGTAAATTAAGACTTACACTTTGAAGCAATTATTTAGGAAGTAGTAGATTTGAAAACTTAGAAAGACAATGTGTACTTGGAGACCAGTTAAGTTACTTCAGTCTCTTAAAATTAGGGATCAATGATCAAATATTTCCTGTGTCAGAAAAATCTTGAACAGGCATAAACTCCCTAGTAGCTTTCATATATAATGGTTTCATTAGTCAAAGAGTATTACTCATCCTTAATACTCATAGGAATTATTGCAGTTAAATTATGAAGAAAGTGCAAATATTTCACATATTAGGTATCCAGTAGAAAAGTAGCAGGAAATTGTTATTTGAGAAAATATCTGCTTTTGTTACTCTGTCTCAGACGTATAATCAGGTTGTGGAAAGAAGCACCATGAGGATGAAGATATTTTGAAAAATGTGTGATTTTCCTGTTGGTTAAATAGAAAACATGGGTAGTTGTACAGAATTTATTGATATATCAACTCTGAAAGTCTCAAAATAATACTCCTTATTTTAATACTTTCTAATAAAAATCAAATTAATAAGAAAATCAAAGTGAAAAGATGAAACAGGTGATTAAATAACTACTAATATTAAATATATTGATATTAAGCATAATGAGGCAAGCCAAATCTTCTGGTTGTCTCTAAGAAGATAGAAAAAGTATAGTAATTAAAAAATTCAGTGTCAACATATATGCCATCACATTCTGGCATTTCCTTTTCAAGTTTCCACAGCTGAAGAAATTCAAGCATATAGTAGTTTATGGCACCTGCCTTTTTTTTTTATCAAGAGTAGGACAAAGTTGGGTTTATTATTTTTCCTTCCTACACACACTCAGAGAAAAAATACACCAAGTAAAGCAGAAAAGTTCAAAGATACTGAAAGATACATCCAAATTTTCAAAGGAGATCCCCTTGGCACCGAGAAAACTATCTAAATGTGAGGGGCTTACTAAATGTCCCTTTCTTTGCAAGTATAAAATTGTGTAATTTTGAATACTGAATCCTCAGTAAACTAAGACATTTGTAGACTATGTGATTGACTACTTATGACAGCAATCATTCATATTTAATGTAACAAAACTCCTATGTAGTGCTTTCAGGTAAAGGAACTTCTGCTCTAAATTCTTGACATTTTCCTTTTGTACTTAAATTTAAGCTTTAGAAAATGAAGCTGATTTATACTCAAATGAAAACAAGTTACATACAAAAGTCACAATTAACTCAACAAGCTCCTTGAATCTCAGATAGCTATCGCAAAGCAGTATTTTAAAGAGGGAAATGGAATAATACTGCCACCACCACCTTCAAAAAATCTTCCATGTGTTCATAATGCCGGTTGAGCCCTGAATCTTAGCAGTGTTGCCACACTTACTGTCCAGTTCATTGGATTTGCCCAGGACAACTAACAAAGGGATGATGATGGACAATGCCCATTCTAAAAAAACAGAGAGTATCTACACCTGCAGGGAAGACAGTTCCACCCACCTGTACCATGGAATCTAAGGCCCCTCTCAATCGGAAACAGAGTGGGCATCACCATACCAAAATCCTCAAGATTGAGGAACAAGCAAACGTAAGGGGGAAATGTATCTATGGACTAAAGTAGACATTATTCTTAGAGTACTAGAAGACCTTCTATCATTACTATAAAGGCAGTGGTCACCACAGTTTCTGGGTGTAGGGAGAGGGAAGAATAGGTGTAACATGGGGCACTTTGGGGACATTGGAATTGTCCTGCATGACTGCAATGAAGTATACAGGCCATTATACATTTTGTCAAAACCTATAAAATTGTGCAGGGCAAAGTGTAACTATAATGAAAACTATAGTCCATGTTTAGTAGCAATGCTTCAATATGTGTTCACCAATTGTAACAAATGTACCACACTAATGAAAGATATTGTTAATGGGGGAAAGTGTGGAAGGTGGAGGGGGGTGGGTTATATGAGAATCCCCTGTATTTTTTATGTAACTTTTATGTAATTTAAATCTTCTTTAAAAAAAAAAAAATTTAAGTAGATATAGAAAAAAGTTCCACACAAATAGAACATTGGTTTTTCAAATTAATAGACAAACTTTGGTATGCTGCATTCTGAGTATTGTGCAAACAGCATGATTCTGAGTAAATACAAACGAAAATAACTGCTATCAATTGTATTCTGGGGGAAATTGGAGTAATTGGCATCATGCTTGTATTTATATTTATAAATAAAACTCTGACAGCACAATAGATCCTATCTCAAAGTTTAAGGAGTTGTTATCACAATTGTGAAATTCTATTACATCAGAATTCTTACAGCATGTCAAATGCACAATAAATTTATACTTGTTTTTTACCTGTACATTGTCAGATTAGCAGATTTATTATAAGCAAGATTGATTTGGACAACTGTGATTCATGTGTCATCACTACACCATTACTGAGATTTGAGGTTTGTAAATTCACATTAATAGAGGACTTGAAAACATACTGAACTATCTTTAGTTGTGAGTATTACATCTCCCTGGCATCTTTATTTTTTAGCTTCATCTTAATCAGTATTAACTTCATAACTAACATTCTCACTTTATAATTTACTATGAAATTCAAATATATCTGAAGTAAAATCTTAAAAACTAGAAAGCTTCTCTTTATAACATCTCACCTTGTGTCAGATTTCTTTATATTTTAAGATATGGTATTTCTTTATATTTTTCTTTATATTTAAAAGAAAAATAAGTAGTAATAAAACTGTAAATGAAATCCTGAAGGATAATTTAATTTTGAAAGGGGTAATATTTAATTATTATTCTTTGATAGTACAAGAATTGAGTAATTTTAAAAACTTTTTATTTTGCTTTGAAAGGAGGTGAGCTTTTGAAGTTGGAATTACAAGCACTTGAGAGAAACTCGCAATTAAACCAGATCAAAACATATTATTTAAGAATTGTTAAGAAATTATTTTCTTCTTTCTTATTTCTCTTACCTAGGAGTCATGTTGCTTATGCCCTATTCAGACTGAATGTTTGGGTCACGTGCTATGTGCATAGAACTCAAATGCTATTTCTTTAACTTGGAAAATTAAAAAAAAAAAAAATCTGTTGATTCAGCCCCATTATCTTCAAACCTGTTCCTAAATTTTACCTCAGAATTTCCTAGGACTCCAAGGCTATTATACTCCATACTAGATACTCATAATCTGTTCATGGGAAATATACAAATTGTTTAATCAACAGAAATACTTTTTAATTTAAATTTATAAATTCCTTGAACTCTATTTTCTCTAAATATTTATCGAAGTAGTTCTGTGGTTGCCTGAAGCCTGGGGTGGGGTTGTGGTTGGGGAGCATGAGTAGTACAAAAGACACAAGGGAACTTTTCACGATGATGGAAAGGTTGTACGTCTTGATTTGGTTGGTGGTTACCTGAGTATATTTGCCAAGTTCCTTAGGCTTCTCTCTTTCTGCCCTTGAACAAACCTTGTCAAGAAATGACTTTCCTACATAAGGGATTATATTTTTAATTTTGTAGCTTTTCTTTTGTCATGGTGTTTTTTTATTTGCTTTTATTTCTTTCTTTCTTTTATTAGAAGAGTTATAGGTTTACAGAAAAATCAGGCAGAAAATAAAAAGTTCCCATATACTGTGCTCACACAGTCTTCTCCATTATAAAGAATTTGAGCTAGTATGGTACATTAGTTACAATTGATGAAACAATAATATAATAATTATACAATTAACCTTAGTCCATAGTTTACATTAAGTTTCATTCTTTCTGTTGTACAGTCCTGTTTTTATTCATTTTTATCTAGTAACACATATACTAAAATTTCCCCTATTTAACAGTACTCAAATATGCAATACAATGGTGTTAATTACTTTCACAATATTGTGCTACCATCAGCACCATGCATCACCAAAACACTTCCAACACTCCAAACAGGAGCAGCAATGTGGGCATGCCTGGTCTGAGTCAGCAATAGCCCAACCGACTTTATGACTTGGAATGTTTGGCATGACCCAGCTCATAGGGGCAGTTCCACATACATGGTAAATTTGTGGCCTATCAACAAGCATCTTATCTCTGCAGGATCCCAGTTCCATGTCAACTGCTACTTCTAGAAAAATGTATAATTCTCTGCTGAGGATGGCCCAGACTCTTTCTGAAATCTTGTGGGATTTTATTGTGGTTTTCCCACAAGGGCTTGCCAAAAATACTCCTTACTGTATATTTTTCCATCACTGATACCTCCAACACCTCACGGTCAGATATGGCCCAAGCGGTAGGGAAGCTTGCTTCCAATCCTAGACATGTTCCAAAGCCCTTTTGTGTACCAGGCTCCACTCAAATCTGGCAGCCTTCTATGTAAACCAGTATATGAGACAGTATTTCCAGGTGTAGAATATGTTTCCTCAAGAACTCTAAGAGGCTTATCAAGAGCAGTACTTCATTCATTGTGGCAGGGGATTTACATGTTCATAACCCCTAACACATTTAAATGCCAGGTCCCTGAAACATCATAGAGTTTTCTTCCACTCTCTGGAGCAGACTTGTGGTACGAAGGCCTTCATTGATTTAGTCACTTTTTGATAATCCTCTCTGATCAGCATGATGTCATTGTTGTAATGGATCACAATGATATTATGTAAGATATCTAGGCAGTACAGAATATGATATGAAGATAGTAGGAGAGTAACATAGCACCTAAGCAAAACTGTAATGAATATTTTAGTCCATGTCAGTTGAATGCAAACTGTTTCTGATTCTCTTGGCTAATCAGAATAACTGCATACCATATATTTATGGCCTTATTAATCTACAGTAGCTACAATGACACATCTATCACAGCCACTGTGATTTGGAGTAACACTTAGTTGAGCTTGCAGTGGTTTACAGTCACTCTCTAAATCCATCCATTTCCTGAAAGGGACAGACAAGGAAATTATATTCATTATATGAATAGGGACACCATTCCTGTATACTTAGGTCTTTACTCGTGGGACTGATCACAGGCATGGATGTAATAATATTTTTTATTTACCATCTTGGAGATCACTTTCTTAGATTTCCACTTGGCCTTCCCCAAAGGGCTCTCTCAAAGTACAAGTTCCCAATGCAAGTTTAACTCCATACGCTAAGATTATCAATTCCAATTAAACACTCAGAAGTGGGGAAAATGACCACTCGGAGAGTTATGTGGACTAAGGTATTCCACTTTGAGTTAACTTCAACAAAGACTCCATTTATTACCAGATCCCTTTGTGCATCCATTCTAAGAAGCGACCATTCTAAAAATAGGACCATATAACACTTTGTGTATCCAGGCATCCATTCCAACTAAACCCTGTGTGCAACAATCCTCAAAATGTAGAGTTGTCACTTTCCACAGTGGACAGTCACCTAAGTAGATGGTCATATGTTCCTTTGGGCAATTACTGGAGGACCCATTACCATATATATTTGCTCCAGTGTTGCAAGTTCCTTCATATTAGGAAACTTGCCACCAGCTCAGTCAATGAGCTGCAGGTTTGAAAATTGAATAAGGCATGGAACCTGAGCAAATACTCATATTTTTA
>JAQZBX010000001.1:56477-305691 GCA_029593785.1 Cabassous unicinctus
CAGTTAAGTGCAGCTCCCTGCCCTCTCTTACTTCAAGGGCCATCATAGCCATGGGCATTGAGAAACCAAGCTGTGTGACCAACTGCCTCTCCTACTCTTATTCCATATTTGCTGAACAGAAGAAAATGAACTCCATAGTGATGCTGGTGCTCCTTTCAACAGCCCTAAGCCCTCATATTCAACATAATCCCCTAATAGTTTTCTTTCTGATCTAAAATAAAACATCTATTACAATATACCCATTTCCCTCAGACTCTTTATTTCTTGCTCTATTCTCTGCCAGGGCAACTCAATCATTTTCACACCACTCAGCATTGGCCATTTCTTTCTCTAGGCTTCTAAGTGACCCTGCAGTGATTTTACCCCATAAATGGGACCTATGCCAGGAAGTTTAAACCTCTGTCCCCAGAAAGTCCCTCAAAATCCATGAATCCTTGCTTATCCTTCTTATATTCAAAATCTAATTCCAATTCCAGGAGTAGTCCCTGACTTTTGTACATGCTAGCTACTTCTTGTAGCTCCTTTGGTATGTAATCTTTTTCCTCCTTTATCATTCTTAAACCGAAACCCAGCCAGATCATGCTGGTATTAAGTCATAGTTATTGGCCTAGCACCCAGGAAAGGAGTTGGGGACAAATCCTTGGGGATCTCTCCTTAACTTTTATCCTAAAGGTAAGAAGACTCTTCAGTATGGTTTGCAAAGAGGATAGACTAGCTTTTACTAGGGAAGAGTCTGTACCTTTGCAACGTCTGAAAGACTGGGAGGTTCTGCAGTGACAACACCTCCAGGGCAAACATGTAACTACTTCTACTTCATATTTCAGTGCACCAAATTCTACCATCCAGGACCCTGATATTAGCATAATAGATCTTCTTTAGCTGAACACTTAAATGTTACTAGAGATCTGCAACTCTAACAAACTTTCAGTCTGCTGTTCAGCTGGGTCTGCTCTTCCTGTGTGAGAGATGAGTTCTTTTTTAAGCTATCAAAAAGGCACTCTAAGTCTTACCCTAGCCTCTAATTGCTTGGTCTCTTTTTCTCAATCTCCCAACGTAGGCCATCAATACTACTTGGTAGTAATGAGTCCAACTCTGCTGACTTTGAGGCTTTATTCCCCTAAATCTTCCAAATGCTTTAATTATCTCACTTTCAAGGGCTAACTCCTCTACTGGGACACTTGCCAAAGTCACTACTGGTGAAATATTTGGCATTTGGGCTATTAACTTATCTCAGGTACTGTTTGTGCTTCATGCACCACTCAGAAGACCTCCACATATGAATAAGTCACATGGATGCTATCTTGCTCAACTTAGGTACTTTATGTGTTAATCACACTACATCATAACAAGAATATTTTGCATCCCACTTTGCCTGTTACAGTCCCAATTTATAATTATTTGTGCTATTAATAATGCCCATCTTTTATTTGCCAGGACTGCTTTTACAAATACCACAAAGAGGGTTGGCTAAGACAACAAGCATTTATTGTCTCACTGTTTTGAACACTAGAAATCCAAAATCAAGATATTGGCACGATCATGCCATCTCTCAGAGTCAGCAGCATTGTGGTGATGGCAATAATCCTTCATATGGCATTGCCATTAGTCTCCTCCTGTAACTTTTTCTTACTTCTGGATTCTCTATTTACAAGGCCTCCAGTCATATGGCTTAAGAGCCACCCTGAATTAATTTGTACACACTAATCATACCATCTTGCAAAGGTCTTATTTTTAAATGAGTTTATAGCCACAGGAATGTGGATTAAGATATGGACATGTCTTTTGTGGAGTAGGTGATTCAATCCCCAAAAATACCTTCTTTCATTCCCAAGTTTGTTTACCTTGTATGATAAATTATATTGTCATCTTGATGAATACAACCCACCTATATTTTATGCACAACTTAGATGTATGTCCTAAACTCTGTTGGTAACAAAATTATAATTAAATTTATTTTTTTTAAGATTTTATTTATTTATTTCTCCCCACCCCCTCATTGTTTTGCACTTGCTGGGTCTATTCATTTCCTTGTTTCTTTAGGAGGGACTGGGAACTGAACCTGGCACCTCCGATTTGGGAGGGAGTCACCTAATCACTTGAGCCACCTCTGTTCCCTGCTTTGTTGTGTCTCTCATTGTGTTTTTATGTGTGTGTCTCTTGTTGAGTCATCTTGTTGCATCAGCTTGCTGCTCCTGCCTGTTGCGCCAGCTCACTGTCTTCTTTAGGAGGCACCAGGAACCGAACCAGGGAGCTCCCATGTGGTAGGCAGGAGCTCAATCGCTTGAGCCATATCCGCTTCCCCAAATTATAATTTATTAAGCATTATATATCAGGCATATATTGTATATGCATTATCATAAGCTTTCATTTTAAAAGACAAAACTTAATTTGCCTGATATTACCCAGCTCGTATGAGGTAGGAACAGAATTTGAAATCAGAGAAGTCTGATTCTATATTATGACCTTTTCTGTTCATTTCTTTTGACACATTCTTATAATTATTAACAAATTAGTTCCAGTACTGTTACTAATTTCTCTGAGACTTAGTTTACTCATCTCTAAAATGAGGGAGTTAGCTATATGATTTCAAATGTTTCTTTTACATCTAAAATTCTATTATCTAAATTAAGAAGCTGACAATCACTATAGTCATCAAAGCTGTAACTGCAGCCTAAATTTAGTGTCAAACACAAAAGGAAAGACCCAATTTAAAAATATATGGATTCTTTTAAAAAACAAGTGCCAGGAGATTCCCTCTAAAAGTTCAATTATTCTTAAAGTTATGGAACGTTTTCTCTAAGGGCAATACCTTAGAGATAACTTAATATTGTTTAGTAATATCAAATATTGAGGCATAGCCATTCTCTTTCTTTAATTTTTATTTTTAACAAAGTTTCAGCAATCAAATTGATCTGTAAAGCCTATTAAGTGAAGAAACAGTCCCATGTTCTCAAACCATTCTTTTAGCTATTTCTTTTGGCATTTATCTTCATATATATAAATAATATACTTACATTGTTACTGCTGATTTTTTTATTTGTATTAGGCAATATTTATTGACTTATTACTATATGAAGATTAATGGCTAAATTATATTTTATTCTCCACACTCCAAACCACTATCTCTGTACATACACACACATACATACTTCACAATTCTCACCTCATTCTCAAAATAAATTAATAACATAATTTCATTAGTGTACTTATTAAAGTTTTCTATTATGATTATGTAAAGGCTAGTCACAGCTAGCCTTAGTATGTAACAGTATACTTTATCCCTTTTGGCACAATTTTTGGTTTTCAAGACAATTGTCTTGTCTTATCATTTGTTTAGCTACCTGGGAACGTATCACTCATTTACTCCAAAATCTCTGTTCTAAGTGTGAATATATTCTTAACATGTTCTAACATATCAGATATTCTAATGGTTTAATCTAAATCTTTCCTCAGTATTGTTAAAATGATCCAATCTGAACTGATTGCTCTTGAGGTCTATGACTCAGTTTCCCTAATGGGAAGACCTTTCTCCCTCATCCTGGTGATTCCCTTCACCTCTTCTTCAATGGCATCCTCTTCCACATACAGCTTCCTTTCTCCCTTTCTTGGTTTACTCCCCCATTTTCTCCCTGAGAAAAGAGACAATGAAGATAAGTTTTAGTCTATTCATGTCTGAATAAAGATATCATTTTTCTACCCTTATATTTGATAGTTTATTAAATATATAATTATATTTTAGAAATAATTTCACTGGTGCCATTCTGGATCCTAATACTCTTCAAGTGACCTATGTATTCTCTCTCTCTGGATACTTTTAGGAACTTATCTTTGTTCCCAACTTCAGTTTTCTATCATTTCAACATTATGCTTTACTACAGATGTCACAGTATACCAGGAGGTTCCTTTGCACTGAAGAAACTTGTTCTACTATTTTAAGAAATTTTTCTTGAATGATATTTTATACTTCTTCTTTACTTTTTGAAATATTGTGTTCAGATATTGGAATACTGGCCCTCTAAATTTCTTCATTTCTCCCAAGTATTTCTCATAAATTTTTCTATTTGTCCAACTTTTAGGAGACTTCCTCAAGTTTGTCTTCCAACCCTTCAATGACTGTTTTTTGTTGTTTCTTAATTTCTGAATACATACACATACACATTTTCCATGAGTTATTTTTAGCTCTCTGAATATTCAATTTGTTTTATGCCTTACAATATCTTCTCTTTTCAACTACACTAAAAATAAATTATTTGAATTTATTCTCCCTTAATAATCTCTTTTCTCCAAGTTCTCTTTTACTTTTCCTGTTTTTTTTTCTTTTTTTCCAAAATCTTGGTCTCTCTGTTTCCTGTTAGAGTTCTCCTCAAATTAATGATTCACTAATATTCATGATTAAGGCACTAAAAACCTCAAGCCAATTATCTGTGCATAGTCGTGACTTGTGGACCTGTGGACTAGTCATAGCTTCAGCGAAGACTATTCTGTCTCATATCTGTGAGGATTAAATATGTCTATGAACACTATGATGGCGAGGAGAAGAAAGGAGCAGGAAGTCTCAACTCTCGGTATATGGATTTCAACATAACCTTCTAATTTTAAATGGTAAACCTCCTTTCATGTGAAAGATGGAAAGAAGTGAAATTTCTGCTATTTTCCATTATTTTTGTTCAAACTATGCACAATTTGTTAAATGCATATTTATGAAAATGTCAAATTTGAATGTCTTTTATATAAACAAGCCAAATACAAATAAATTATAAGGAAAATAACCTAGAATTTTTAGATTAAGACATTAAGGCATAATATAGCATAGTGGATACTCAGATACATGTCTAATTTGTCAGTTATATAAACAATAGATCACGCCTTTAATATAATCAAACCATTACAAATGATTATGATATAAACACATCAAAAACTGTAACTAATTCTTTTGTGATATTTTAAACAAATAATAGCTAACACATTATTTTAGTTAGATCTCTGAAAATATATGATGCTTATTTAGTTAATTTAACCATTCATTTAACAAATATTTATTCAATATTAAATATGCACAGGAGAAATAGTCATTAAATAACTACAGCCACCTGACAGAATAGAGCCTGTCTTCTTATTGCTTTGGTTATGGGGCCCAAACCCAAGCTTTCTAATCCAAGGAAAGATGGCTCAAGCAATGAGTAGAACCTGACCAATACAGATGCACATTTCTCCACAGTACTAAGCAGTGGGACATGGTGAAGAGTCAGAAAACACTTTTTTCCCTAGAAGTCAGCACCTGTGGTGGTTAAAATATGGCTTATTTCAAAAGATTTATTGTGCTTTTTTATATTTTCTGTAATGGTCATGTATCACTTTTAGAATTAAGAAAAATAAACTAAGGAAAACATAATTTCTGTTTTGATTTTTCCTGAAGTATGTCAGAGTATACCTGAAGGTCCCCATAATAAGGTGTACCCAGGTTATTACAGAGCCATAGAGTAACATTCTAAGTCAATTTCATAGTGGGAGAATCCCTTTTCCCATTACATGTGGGCTGCATCTATATGTAGCCATATCATATGGATCACACCAAGTCATGGTATGAGCCAATATGTTCAGTTGGAGCACAAAAGAATCATGGTTTACAGGCATTAACTACCCACCATTTAATTCTATAGCAGAGTCCACTTTACATTTTCAACCAGTTTTGAAGAAGAAAGTCAAGACTACTTTATAATTATTTTAATTCATAAATGAACCCTATTATGCATTAGGAAACATTTTTGGTTTCTTCATAGTAGCGACATGTGAGGTCTTCACTAAGAAGTGTACATTCTCTACTCTGCTCCTTAAATGTGTGGTAAGGAGAAACGTAATGGGATTTTGGGGGTTGTTTGAGGCTGTATATATGCCATGTTCTTAAAGCTGGTCCATTCCTATGCGTGTGAACCTATTGGGTGTGGAATCTTTTGATTAGGTTATTTCAGTTAAGGGTCTTTTGATTAAGTCACTTGAGAAAGGCATAGCCTTGGGTGGGCCTTAATCTTCTTACTGGAGTTCTTTATAAAGGGGATGAATATGGAGAAGAAGAAAGTTACAGAAGGAGAAAGAATGCCAAAAGAACCCAGAAGCTCAAGCAACAAAATCCAGAAGAGAAGGAAAGGACAAGCAGATACTGCCATGTTCCCTACTATATGACAGAGGAGTCCAGGATTGCTGGCAGCCAGTCTTTGGGGAGAGAGCATCACCTGATAATGCTTTGATTTGGACATGTTCACAGCCTCAGAAATGTAAGCTTTCAAGCTAATAAATTCCCATTGTAAAAACCAACACATTTCTGGTATATTTCATTTCAGCAGCCTAGCAAACCAAAACAGATTTTGGAAACAGAAGTGGGATACTGCTATAGCAAATACCAAAAATGTGGGAATGGTTATTGATAGGATATGTGGAAAGAATTGTGAAGTGCTTGATAGAAATCACCTAGATTGCTTTGAAGAGACTGTTGGTAGAAATGTGGACATTAAACGTATTTCCAATGAGGCCTTAGACAGGAATGATGAATGTGTCACTGCAAATTGGAAGAAAAGTGAACTTTGCTTTAAATTGTCACAAAAAAAAAAAACTTGGCAAATTTATATTCTGATGTCAGATAGAACCAAAATTTGAAAATGATGAGCTTGGATGTTTAAATGAGGAGATTTCCAAACTAAATGTAGAAAGTGTAGCCTGACTTTTCCTTTCAGTTTATAGTAAAATATGAGAGGAAAGGATGAGCTGAGAACTGAACTCCTGGGTACAAAGAAACCAGAAATTGATGGTTTGGGAAATTCTGAGTTTCCAGAAAGCAAGTCCCCATAGAACAGTGCATCATGTGAGAACTTAACTGAACATAGACATAGTCAGCCATTGCACTGCAGGTCAAGCTAATAAATCCCCATTGTAAAAGCCAAACCATTTCTGGTATATTACATTTTGGCAGCCTAGCAAACTAAAACAGATTGGTACCAAAGCTGAAAGAGTCAGGGTTCTCTAGGGAAACAGAACTGACAGCAGGTATTTTTAAATATTATGATATTTTATAAAATTGTTTCATGCAAACATAAGGAATCCAAATTCCTTAGGGCAGGCTGCAAGCTGGGTACTCCGATGAAAGTTTTCAATGAATAACCCAGAAGAAGCTGGCTGGCTGAAGTGAGGTGGAAATTCCCTCTTCTGGTTGTTGAAATCATCACTTCTCTTCTTAAGGGTTCAACCGACTGGATGAGATGTCTCAATGCTGAAGGCAATCTCTTCCGTTGTTTATAGATGTAAAAAGCCATAGATGCAATCGACTTACTGGTGTTTTAAGTCCACAAAATATCCTCACAATAATAATCAGGCCAGCACTTGCTTGATAAAATAACTGGACACCATAACCTGTCTAAGTTGACAAATGAACTTAACCATCATAGCCAACCCCTTGTCAACATGACACCCTTGCACATCTACTTAAATTATATTTAATCTCTTTAAAAAAATAACATTCACATTTCTAACTGTACTGTGTAAAACCAGAAATGCACTAATTTTCTCCAGAATAGGGTACAAGTACTTGGGTAATATTCACTCTTAAACTTCATATCCTATAACTTAAATACTATAATACGACATATGTTATATGATAAGGGATGATATAGGGAACAAAACAAATATATATGATATATATAGAAACATACTCATAACAAAACAAAGAAAACTATTCCAACCGATTACAGCCCTCATTTATGTTGACCATTTATGTGACTGGAACTGGTCACATGGTCACATCTCATAATTGTAATTACCTTCTTCTGCTACCCATTCCATATTCCCTTGAACCTCTCAGCTTTTCATTATTTTTTGACTGGTGTGGTGACCCAGTCCTTCATTCCTAAAGTTTCTGGGCCATTGGTAGTCCTGCCTGGATTGGGTTATTCCAGTTATCCATTGACTAATCACAGGGCATGGTAGTACTAAGAGATGCACTAGGGTATCTCCTGTATTCCAGGCAAATTTTTCCTTATCTTCATTGTGTAATAGCAGTCCTATTTCTCCTAGATTGCTTGTATCAATTACCTCAGCCAATACAGTAATAACCTTCTTTGCCTGTTGATTCAGATGCATGAGGAGCCCAAAGTGATGCGTGGCAGTCTTAACTCCCAGTTCAATGGAATCATTGTTGTGTCCTCTGGTGGAAGCATTCTTCCTTTTGGAACTAAGACATGTAGTGCAGCAGAGCTTAAGGTTGTAGGGACAGAAGGAAATTTTTTTCTACTGGATCACTAAGGATAATAGTGAGTGGGGCACTCTTATTTCCAGCCTTTGATTCCTAGACCCATGAATCCAGGTTATAATATAAATAGTTCAATTGAGTGGACATTTATTTACAGCATATACAGCCTCTGAAGAACATTGCCCTAAGTTGGTCAAAGCAAATACCATGTAATGGGTCAGGTTAAACAATGGGAGTTTATTGCCTCATGCTTTTGAGCCTGAGAAAATGTACAAATCAAGACAATTCTTTGTTCCTGGAGCCCTGAGTTCTTGGGCTGACTACCTATGATCATTGGCTCCTCTGTCACAAGGCAAGGCATAAGACATTCTGGTTTCTCCCAGAATGTTCTGAGTTTCATTGATTTCAGCTTCTTGCTCCCATGGCTTTCTCTCACTGTTTCAAAATTTCATTCTGTTATAAAGTAGTCCAGTAAAAGTATTAATACTATCCTTATTGAGGTGGGACACACCTTAATTTAATCTCATCAAAAAATCTTACTTACGATGGGTTTACAAACACAGGAATGGATTAGATTTAAGAACGTATTTTTCTGTGGTCCATACAGCTTTAAACCGTAAGATTTTCCATACAGAGGAAATATAAATTTGAGTTCTATTTTGTTCTGCTATTCAAAAAGGGTTTTAGTATTCGCTAAGAAACATACTTCTTTGTGTTTCTTTAAACTGAGCAGAGAAATTTTACCACTTATAAAATATAGCTCAGGCTAGGATGCCATCAACATGTCAAAGTAAGACTTTCCCTGAAAAAAACTCCCCAGAGATACAGTGAATAAAATTCCCATTTACTTAGAATTCTGGAAGACAGTAGAAATTGGAATAGGACCCCATAAATGCTAAATCAAAGAAAGAGAAAAATATTGGGTAGGAAACTTCTGCCCTGGATCTGCTGCTCCATTCCCTTTTTCTCACTTGTTTCCACAAAGCTTGGGGAAATGCTCAGAGACAGCAGCTCAGATCCTTCACACCAGGAAAACCAGTCCAGGCACAGGAATCCAAGTCCACAGGGATCTAGAGTGAAATACCCACTGAGGTGTGCTATATACAAAAGGGCCCCCAGGCTGGAAAAAAATGCATGAGTGAGAGACCGTGCTAAAATTCTGGATGGAAAGTGCTACATTCACTCAATCCAGTTTCTGTTGACTGGACCACCTAAATGTTAAATGCATTTTTTTTTGTAGTGAGACAACTTTTTGGATTGACCCCATCTGGTTCCCTGGGTGGAATGCCTTATCAGGGAAGAAACCAAAAAATAAAAATAAAAGGGGGTTAAACTGAACTGCTATAAGACAGGAGAGTCCAAGAACAGAAAAGAGAAAGGAAAATGGGACATCAAGTGAGGGAGGGAATTGAAGCACATCAAAGGAGCTGCGGTAAAAATTCTGAACAAACACAAACAGAACAGATCAAGATTCCTGGAGAAGGAACAGAGGAAAGGAAGTTTTCACCTGTAGGTAAAACAATTACCAAAAAAGTACAATCTTAAAAATTGTACCACATATCAAATGAAGAAAAGCTGGGGAAATTGGATAAGTTAAACATGGGCTGTTCTAAAGGTCTGGAATAAATTGGACCAAAGAATAACCTTAACACAAATACAATCAACAATAAAATCCTAGGTAAGAGGAAGAAATGGACCTTCAGAGTTAACCCGTCAAGATAATCACATTCCTAGACATCAGTAAAAAAATGACAAGCCATACAAAGAACCAGGAAAATTTGGCTCAGTCTAGGGATTAAATTAAAAATTCAGAGGAGTCACAGAATTTGGAACAACTAATCAAAGAAGTTCAAACAAATCTCCTAAATCAATTCAAGGAGATGGTGGAAAATATGCATAAGGAGTTAAATAATGAGAAATTTGAAAGTAGAAAAAGAACATAACAGGAATTATGGGGATGAAAGTCACAATAGTAAAGATTAATGTACATAGAGACATACAGCAACAGATTTGAACAGGCAGAAGAAATCAGTGAACTAGAAGACAGGAGAATCAAAATCATACAGTCACAAGAATGCAAGGGTAGTGTTTTAGTTTGCCAAAAGCAATATACCAGAAATGGGTTGGCTTTTACAATGAGCATTTGTTAGGTCTCATACTTACAGTTCTGAATCCGTGAAAGTGTCCAAATTCAGGCATCATCAGGAGAAGCTTTCTTCCCAAAGACTGGCACAAAGAGGCATCTGATGGCCTCTCCCCTTCTCTTCCAGTTTTATTGCTTCAGGTTCTGGCTTCCTCTCTGCCGGCTTCCATTGTTTTCAGGTCCCTGCTCTCATGGCTTTTCCTTTCTGCTCCTGTGACTTTTTCCCTGTGTCTCCCTCCTTATTCATCCCATTTATAAAGGACTCCAGTAAAAGCATTAAGACCCACCCTGGGTCACATCCCACTGAAGAAACCTAATCAAAAGAAGGTCCCACTTACAATAAGATTACACCCCAAGAATATATTAGCCCCAAGGACATAAAAGCCTCGAACTACCACAGGTGGTTCAACAACAACAAAAATCAAGTAATGTAATACACCACATTAACAAAACAAAGGGAAAAAACACATGATCATCTCTAATGATACATAAAAGGCATTTAACAAAATCCAGCATCCTTCCTTGATATGAACATTTAGCAAAATAGGAATGGAATGAAGTTTACTCAACATGATAAAGGATGTATTTGAAAAACCCACAACTAACATCATACTCAGTGGTGAATGACTGAAAGTTTTCCCCTGATATCTGGAACAAAAAAGATGTGAATATTCTCACTGACCTGATTTTGTGATAATCAGGGTAGGCTAAACATTCGTTATATTAGAAACCATGCATGTGTCCCCAGACTTAGTTTTTCACCCTAGGTCTGGTTTTTAGAATGCTGGTGATAAACTAAGCCTGATTTATTATATGACCATCCTGTATGAGAAAAGACTGTAACTCTAGGTATCTTTGGTCAGCCTTAAGAGATCTAGCAGGAGGGCTGATGTGGCTCAAATGGTTGGGCATCCGTCTTCTATATGGAGGGATCTGGGTTCGATCCCCAGGACCTCCCGGTAAAAATTAAAAAAAGAAAAATATAGAAGGTACGTGGGCCACCAGGCCCCATGCATGGGTGAGCCACTAGGCCCCGCGAGCCATGCAGCAAGATGATGACGAAACAGGAGAATGACACAAGGGAAATCCAAGATGAGACGTGCTGAAAAACCAGGAACTAAGGTGGCATAGGTGGTAGGATGCCTCTCCCCCACATCGGAGGTTCCGAGGATTGAATCCCAGTGAAGACAGGAGGAAAAAGATGAGAAGAGAGGGCAGGAAACGGACACAGAATCGCCCAGCAAATGGACACAGAAACAGCAAAAATGGTGGGGAGAGGGTGAAAATGGATAAAAGTAAATAAATAAATAAATAAATGTTTAAAAAAATGTATCGGGGGTAAGATAAGGACTATAATCAGTAGTAATACTTTGACGATGCTCTGTCATGATATGTTAACAAATGTTTCAGAACAATGCAGGGTGTTTGTGGGGGGGGGTGATGTGTGGGAGCCTTGTATGATATTATGCATGTTTGTTTTGTAAGTTCACGATGTTTACTGAACACTTATAGTTTATGTATGTTCATGTATGAATGATATATTTCAATTAAGTGTTTTTAAAAAATTAAATAAATAAATAAATACAAAAAAAATAAACACAAAATTGTTTAATTTTGAGGGGAAAAAAAAGGATGTCAGCTGTTACCACTAGTATTCAACAATGTACTGGAAATTCTAGTCAGAGGAATTAGGCAAGAAAAACAAATAAAAGGCATCCAAATTAGAAAGGAAGTAGTATAACTTTCACTATTTGCAGATGATATGATCCTCTATAGAGAAAGTCCCAGAAAATTTACAACAAAGCTACTAGAGCTAATAAAGGGATTTAACAAAGTGGCCAAGTACAAGATCAAGATGCAACAATAAGTAGTGTTTCTATACACCATTAAAGTGCAACTGAGAAAGAAATTAAGGAAAAATTCCATTTACAATAGCAACTAAAAGAATCAGATATTTTGGAATAAGTTTAACCAAGGATTTAAAGGACTTGTACACATAAAACTCCAAAATATTGCTAAAAGATATGAAAGAAGTCTTAAAAAATGGATAGACAGTCCATGTTCATGGATTGGAAGACTAAATATAGTTAAGATGTCAATTCCACCTAAAATTATCTACAGTTTTATTGCAATCCCAATTAAAATTCCAACATTCTACTTTGCAGAAATGGAAAAGCCAATTATGAAATTTATTTGGAATTGTAAGACACTCTGAATAAGCAAAAAAATCTTGAAAAAGAAGACTCCCTGAGATTAAAACATATTATAAAACTGCAGTGGTCAAAACATCATGATACTAGCATGAAAATAGATATATTCATCAATTGAATTGCACAAATGTACAGCACTAATACAAAGGGTTAATAAGAAGGTGGTATATGGAAAACATATGCCCAAAGTAAACTATAGATCATAGTTAATAGAACAGTTTAAATAATTTTTCATCATTTGTATCAAAGAAAGCTACTGTTAAAAAATTAGTACAGTTATTAAAAAAAAAAAGTGCTATCATGAATTGTAACAAATGTTCCATACCAATGCAAGGTGTTGGTGGTGGGATGGTATATAGGAATCCTGTATTTTATGTATGATTACTTTGTAAACCCACAACTTCTCTAATAAAGAAATTATCAAAAACAAACTCAGCAACTGTACTACGTGGTTTTCAGGATGAAATTAAATATATTTAAAGCAAAATAAATAGCTCAGCTTGTTTATTTAATCAACTAACAATGTACAGCAAGTAGAGATCCCTTGTAGTAGATGAACAAGAGGATCTCTGAGCTCAAAAGTGCACCAAAAGTGAGTTACTTTGCATCTCTAATTATTTGGGGAAGGATAACAATGAAGTTAAATTGAAACTTTTCTTTTGAAACCTTTGACTTGACTTCTACCACTGCATTTTGGCTAGCTAGTTTTGATAAATTATCCTGTTAATAGGAGAAAAAGTATCTGTTCCTTATACAGGTTTCATATTAATTAACGTACCACTTTAAAATCCGCTTTGATGGCCAAGTAGAAAGTATTCTGAAACACATAACCACATGTTACAACAACAATAAACATGAAAAAAAATTTGCTCATAAATGACATTACCCAGAAAGCTCATCAGCAGTATAACTGAGAAAATATTAGTTAAAAACACACGTTGTTTTGATTCATAGTGCAATAGTTCACTCAAATGCTATTTAACCAAACTGAAAAATGTGGTACTGTTTTTATTAATATTGATACTGATACTTGAAGACAGGCTAGAAAAATTATGCACATTGGCAACACTTCTCCTGATAGGAAAGTATAATGACAAGGAATAAATAAACAAACAAATGAAAGAATGTTTAAATAATCCAATGCAGACTACTATAATGTAAACCTTCTAGATGAGTTAAGCTTAGAAAAAATGTTTATTTTGTTCAATTCTTTGCATCATATTTTTGCTAAAATTTTTCTTTAAGTGTATAAGGACTCTTATGACAGCCAGAGCTGGGAGACAGAATCCTGTCTCAGTGATTGAACATTTTCTATTTACCTTGATAATTGGAGACCATCAGAGAAATGCACATTCACCTTTAATCCTAGCTATTTGACATATAGCACATTTCTGGAGGTAAATGGAAGGATCCATCATGTATCTAGGATTTGATAGCACGTTTTATTTAGAAATCCTTTAATCAATTTTACATAAACACATTAGGATTTGCTAAAATGAAAATTATAACTTGGTTAATTCAGTTACTTTTTCATCATCATGCAATTATCATCATCAAAAAGCATTTATTAAACTATATATTTCTACTTAACTTTGTCACAGTCACTATACAAACTATTTGATTAAATATAATTATTGACCATTAATGACAAAATCTATGATAACAATGGAAATCTATAACATGATGAGCAGTAAGAAATTTTATAAAGTAGATTTCCAATGGCTTGTCAATATAGTCAGAATGCTTAGGCCAAAACATTTCTCTTCACATATGTAAACCAAATCTAAATATTTTTTTAAATTATCTAATTTTATATCCTTACCTCTCACCAAAAATAATTGAGCCTCTAATCTATAAAGAGTTACAGTGTCAGTTAATTTACCTCTGATTTATATGTTTTCAAACTTAGAAAATCTCTTTTGAACGCAAAAGATTAAATCAGAACATGATATTGTAGAATGATGTCTTAGTTTGTCAGAGCTGCTATGACAAATGTCACACAATGTTTTGGCAATACAACAAGAATTTATTTTCTCACAGTTTTGAAGACTGGAAGTCAAGGCCACACTCTGGGTCGGTGGTGTTCTGTGACAGCCTTCCTTCACATGTCAATCTCCCTCTCTTTATATCTGCTCTTCTGGTTTCTGTTGCCTTCTAGATTCTAGCTTCTTCCTCTGTCTCTGACCTCTGGCTTCTATTTTTAAGGTCCTAAGTAATTCAAATTTAAGACCCACCATGATGCAATTTGGCCACACCTACCTTCACTAATGATGTCATCTTCACAAGGCCTATTTACAAACGGTTGACACCCACAGAAAGTAAGCTTAAGAATACGTCTACATTGGGGAACATGATTCCATCCCAAACAGATGGAGAGATTTTTAATTTAGATTTAAAGTTCTATGTTAGTTCCTGCATTTTGAGATGTCTCTATATACCCTAAACCACCAATCTCACTTATCAAATTTGAGATCTGATATTTTCATAATTAGCAAATCAATAATATACGGGGGAAATCATTTTCCTATAAACTACTGAGTTGAGAAAATATAGTATGAAATTAGAACTAAAACTAAAGCTCAAGGTAAGGAAAGATATTTTAAATGAACATGAATTCAGAGAGCAGTTGCAATTTGATACCAAGCCCTGTGAACCCCCAAAGGGAAAAAGCAATGTGGAATTACCATTAGGTTTCTGGGAATGTGGAAACTCTATTTCATATGCCAGGATATGTGAAGCAAAGCTGAGTTCCCAAATGTGAAATTGTCTGGCAGGCATATTTTTATTTTTAAAACTTTTACAACTTTTGAAAAAACTTTAGTCCTTTCAAGACACTGGATAAATTTTTTTAATGTTGTAGTGGTAGTACTGCTCTTGTAGAAGAATTGATTGATTATTCATTCATAGTTCAGCTTGATCCTACCAGAAAAAGTTAAAGAGAAACAAATAGCTAGATAAATAAGGGTAGCCCATTTGCCTTTGACAGAAGAAAAAACAATAACAACCATTTGTGTTTTACATTTAAGCATATTGCAGTGCTCTTACTGACTGTGCAACGAAATGTCATTTTCAGAATAAGAATAGGGGTAAAAGACGGGACAAATGTCTCAAAAAAACAATGAAATATTGGTAAACAATTATATCTGTAAATGTACCATCTCTTTAAATGAATATGCTTGTCTCCTTTTCCCTCCATAAAAATCTGGTTTCCTCATTATAAAAATAGAACATTCAAATGTTCTGAAACATTACTCTCACTGAAATGTTAAGTTTCTCCATCAATAGTAGAACTGAATGTGCCGTTTTTAAATAATAGTCTGCTCAAAGGATCATTTGATTTTTATATTTTAAAAAGAAATACACGGTGTCTTTTAATAATAAACTTTATTTTATGAATGTTTTTTTAGTTCACAGAAAAAATTACTCAGGAAGCACGGAGATTCTATATATTGCCCCTCTACCCAGACTCTCCTATTATTGAAATCTTGTAGTTGTGTGGTGCATTGGTTACATCTGATGAACCAATTTAGATATGTTATTGGTAACCAAAATCCATGGTTTGCATTGGGGTTCACTATGTTGTGCAGTTCTGTGGGTTTTGACAAAGTGTAATGTCATGTAATCACAATACACTACCTTAAAAATCCCATGTGAATGTCCTTTACCTTTTGTGTTGTTTTAATATTTTTCAGCAAGTGTGTTATATTGATATTCCAAAATTAATAAAGAAAAATTCTTAAAAGCAATATATTAATTGCAATAAAATTTTAGCGATTTTTCAACTCTTCCTCATCTTACATAGTTATATTCAGTTAGTTCACATCATTATTTCTATTTTTCCCATATTAAAATTTTAAATTTTAAATATATCTGTTACTAGCAATATGAATATTTATTAAAATAACTGTTAGCATGAAATTTTTCATTAATAATGAATATTATTATTTATTAAAATCTTAATGAATTTACATTATACATTTGTCATTATACATTTTATCGTAGTCTACAAAATTGTGTGGGACAGAGCGTAAACTATAATGTAAACTATCGTCCATGGTTAGCAGTGATGCTTCAATATGTGTTCATCAATTGTAACAAATATATCACACTAATGAAAGATGCTGTTAATGTGGGAAAGTGTGGGAGAGGGAAGGAGTAGAGCATATGGGAATCACCTACATTTTTTATGTAACATTTATATAATCTAAAGCTTCTTTAAAAATTAAAAAAAATAATAATTAAAAATATTTTATATTTTTGATATACCTCTTACTAGCAATATGACTAGTATTTATTAAAATAATTATTAGCATGAAAATTTTAATGAATAATGAATTTTATTCATTATACTCTTAGTGAGTAATAGAAGATTGTATTGTCAATCAAGAAACAAAACAAGGAGCACCAAAAATTTAAAAAATAAACATTGTCATACACCCATATATTCTTTGTATTTATAATTTTAATTTACTGTCTATATTTGGTATTTAGAATTAAAAGAATCATAGCTTATATAAGTGATACTGGAGCATGTATGATATTAATCATCTCACAATCCCAGAAATTGCACATCACATCTACAAGAAACAGAAATTTGGATTTCTCCCAAGAAATGGAAACGTCTCTGTAAAAAACACAGAAATATATCCTCCCTTAGCTTACTATGTGGTTACCAGTAGAGCTGGAATTTTATTTCATCTTTGGAATTTTGCCTAAGTCCTTTTGCATTCATGTCCTCAACTCACTCAAGCACTGATACATTTTTTAACTTCTTAGAGGAGCTTCTCTTGTTATTTTATTTCCCCTCTTAATGTCCTCATTTACCTCTAGCTTTGAATTTTTTTCTTTATTTATTATTCTTATTTCATTTGCAAAATTGATTTCTGTTTTGAAATCAGCACTCTGACCTGTAGACCTTGTCTTTTAATTCACTTCAGTAGTATATCCATATATACGTATGTATATACACACACACACACTCGCTGGATTTAAAACCTTTTTGCCTACTGACACTTTAATATGTTCCTGACCATGACCACTGGCCTAGAGCCTTTGCTCTACATACCAGTGCCCTTCATTCCTGCCTCTAGGGATAGGCTTTCCTAGTGCCAACCTTTATCTGGCATTCCCACCTGAGACTTTTCATTTTCACCTCTATGATAGCATTGGTTAATCTCTTCATCTACAGATTAAATGTGCCATCCTTTAAAACCTATGCATTATAAAAGACTACACTTTTAAAGTCATCTTTCTCCACTGTTCACAACCAAACCTCAACTGAAAGCTTATATGTTCAGCGTTAATAAGCACAATTATGATATTTGGGAATTCCCCTTACATTTGGGGGCTCTTTTCATGAAATGAATCAGCAATTTTAAAAGCCCCAGAAAAATTATACAGTAACTGAGAATTAATATCACAGGCCATCCCAACTTGCAAACAGGCAGGTTAACCTTTATCTCCAAATTTTAATGTTCTCAACACACTTTCGGCTCCAGAAACCCCAGAGTATTACAACAATTTCTTTCCTAAATATTTCCAGAATCTTAGGAAGCAATTTCATTTATTACAAACCTGGCCAGTTTGTGGTTCAGTTTTACTCAAAGCAGACTACACAAATTAGGCCTGCCCATTCTACCAATATGCTTTCTTGAAATGACAATTCTACTCCTAATTCTTTGTTACTACTGCAGCTGCTGTTGCAGTTGGAATTCCACCTCATCACTCTTCTGATCTGAGTAGGATAATACAATCATCCACAACAGGAGAAGTGAGATCTCATAACAAGTTTGTTCAAACCTTAGAGATTTACAGTGGGTAATGCCACAGGTATTGCCCTTTTCACTATGGCCAGCTAAGATGAATTTTGCAGCCTGGCATTCAAAAACCCACTGGCATACAGATTTTACCCTAATGACAACTCTATCTGGCCTCCGTTGTTAGAGATCCCACTGTCATTATTATTGCTGCTATTTTAGATATAAGGAAAGATCCTTTGGAATTACAAGTGTGGATGCTATCTATGCCAGGAGTTTGCAGCCCAAGGTTCTTGGGGATAAATGCTTTTAATCAAGCTGTCTTGCCCACTTCTCTTAGTAGATGCCTCTACTGCCATTGCTACCACTGCCATTTCCAGTGAACACCTAGGCAGGAATGCTTTTCCAGGTAACAAAGCGTCTTAAATCTCCTATGGTACATTCACATGTGTTGGGGAATGGTTTAGTTTCCTAGGCTGCTCAAACAAATACCATGGAATGGGTAGACTTAAACAATGGGAATTTATTTGCTTACAGTTTGAGGCTGGGAAAAAGTCTAAATCAAGGCACCCTTTCTTCCTGGAGACTGGAGTCCCAGGGTTGGCTTCCAGGGATTCTTGGCTCCTCTGTGATGTGACTGCAGAGTGGCCTGGTCTCTTTACTCTCTTCCAGGTTCAGTTTCAGCTTTTTGGTTCCTGTGTTCTTTCTCTCTGTATATCTGAATTTCTTCTTGTATAATGGACTCCTGTATTAGGATTAAGACTCATCCTGAATGAAGTAGGCCATAACTTAACTGAAGTAATCTCATTAAAATGTCCTCCTTACAGTGGGTCCACACTCACAGGGATAGATTCCATTTAAGAACTTGTTTTTCTGGGGAACATGCAGCTTCAAACCACCACAGAGGAGAAGAGAAGCATGGTGGGATGAACAAGAGTTTTATGGTTCCAAAATTTTTTATGCCTTTCAATTCACACACACATTTCTATAGGGAATTCACAGATTTCCAGGTAGCTAGATTGGATGAGTTTTGTTATAGAGTGAGTGTTCACATACTGCTTCTACATCTGTCTTAATATGATGGAATTCTACCTATCAGAGTGATGTTTCTTTTATAGGACCTTTTGACCTTTGTTGCTACCAGGCTCCTGTCACCACTTGCCATTCCCCACCACCAAGGACATTGGAGTTATGTCATAGAGTCTAAATATTTCTCACAAGTCTTCACATATCCAACATAGATCAATGGAGGATGGTGGAAATGTATGAGGATGGGCACTGCCCAATTCTATGGTGTTAGAAACATCAAAATCCTAATATAGATAGACACTTGGAGACATTCTCACAGCAGAATGCACCTAACTCTTCATAAAAAGAAGAGATAAGCTACATGAACATATAACTAATATTTCTCTCTTGTTTATATATAATTTAAAATGTACAAAACATTGCAGGAACAGTATAATGAACTCCCAAATATGCTCTACCCATATTCACTAATTGTTAACATTTTGCCACATGTGATTTATCATTTTCTTCTATCTGTCTCTCTATTACTATGCCCCTCTCTGTCTCTGTCTGTCTGTCTGTCTCTCTCTCTATAAATATAACTCTATGTGTATATATATATGTATATATATATAATTGTAAGCACTGTGGACTTAAACACTTCAGCATGGATTTCATAAGAATGAGGACATTCTTTAAATAACATTAAAATCAGGAAAACTAACATGGATACAACATGAACACCTAAGACACAGTCCATATTCAAATTTCATCACTTGTCCAGTAATGTATTATATAGCTACTTTTCTCTGGTCCAGAATCTAATTCAGGATGATGCCTTGCATTTAGTTATCTTGTCTCTTTAGCATCCTTGTTTGGAACAGTTATTTGGCCTTTCTTTGCCTTTCTTTACCCTGGCAGTTTTAAATCGTCTAAAATACAAGAATTATTTTGTAGAATAGGCCTCAATTCGGGTTCCTCTAATGTTCCCCTATACTTAGACACAGGTAATACAATAGAAATAATAGAATTATTATTTATGATACAAATACCAGAAAGTAGTTATTGTGTCCTTCTCAGTGCATCATTCTGGGAGATATAAGATGATTGTGTTTAACACTCTTTTTGTTGTTGTTGTTCATATTTTAATTGACTTTTACTTCACTTACTGTATTAGTCAGGGTTATTTAGGAAAACAGAACCAACAGGAGATATCTGTAAATAGTATGAGATTTTATAAAATTGTCTCACACAACAATGGGGGTGCACAAGTCCAAATTCCGTAAGGCAGGCTGCAAGCTAGACACTCCAGTGTAGGTCCTTGATGAGTTCCCCAGGAGATGCTGTCTGTCTGAAGTAGAGATGGGAATTCTCTCTCTGAATGCTGAACTCACTTCTCCTTTTAAGGCCTTCGACTGATTGGATGAGATGTCACTCATTGCTGATGGCAATCTCCTCAGTTGATTGCAGATGTAATCAGCCATAGATGCAATCAACTCACCGATGATTAAAGTCCATGAAATATCCTTGTATTATAATTAGCCCAGTGCTTGCTTGACCAAATCACTGGGCAACATTACCGGCCAAGTTGGTACATTAGTCTAACCATTGCAATCCACAACAAAAACAGACACATATATACATTGTTTCCACTTAACAATATTCAACTGACCTGCATACAACTGGAAATATACAAAATCCCTCCAGAAGAGTGTGCTACTCCTTGGGTAATATTCAGTCTTAAACTTGACAACCTTAAATACTATGACATGAAATTAATACAACTTATGTCATATGATAAGGGGAAAGGATAGGAAAGAAAACAAAGATAATCATTTTATGTCCGTATACAAAAATACTCAAACAAAACAAGGAAAAATATCCATGACCATTACAGTCCTCATTTCTGTGACTGGTCATGTGGTCAAAGTTCATATTTATCATTACCTTCTTCCACTACCTATTCCATATTCCCTTTACCCTCAGCAAGTACCTCAACTGATCATGGTTGTTTTTGCCTTCATTTCTGTAAATTCTGGGTCATTGTTAGTCCTGCATGGATTGAGTTGTTGCAGTTTTCCACTGACTTTAACAACAGGGCATGGTAGTACTAAAATACACCCTAGGGGATCTCCTGGCAAACTCTTCCTTTCTTTTTCTTTCTTTCTTTTCTTTTTGCTCTTTCTTTTTTTTATTATACTTTTTTATTTTTTTTTAAAAAGATACTTAGATTACACAAAACATCCTTCATTAGTGTGGTACATTTGTTACAATTGAGGAACACATTTTGGAGTATTGCCACTAAGCGTGGATTATAGTTTATATTATAGTTTACACTCTCTCCAGCACATTTTTTGTAAGTTATTACAAGATATATAATGGCCTGTGTCTGTCATTACAACATCATTCAGGACAATTCCCAAGTCCCGAAAATGCCCCCAAATTACAGCTATTTTTCCCTCTCCCTCCCCTCAGAACCTCCAGTGGCAACTGCCTCCACATCAATGTTAAAAGTTCTTTCATTGCTAGAATCACAGTAAGTCTATGATAGAATAACAGTAAGTCTACTCTAGTCCATAGTTCATTCCCCAGTCCTGAGGATTCTGTGATGGTGATGCTCACTCCACCTCTAATTGAGAGGGGGCTTAGATCCCATGAGGCAGATGGATGAGACTATCTTGCTTACAGTTGCAGACTCTCTCTTTTCTTTCAGATGGTCATTGTCCATCATTATCTCCCTGTTAGTTGTCCTGGGCGAGTCCAACAAACTGGATAACAAGTGCCACAAATCTGCTGAGACCAAGGGCCCAACCAGCACATGGACATCCCAAAGATTCAAATCTCTTTGACATACACACATCAACTCTAGTACTAACTTAAATCTTTGGTCTGTCCATGTCCCAGCAGATAACTGAATCCCAGCAGAGCCACAGCACCCACTGTCCAGCCCACTGGACCCACCCAGAACAACCAACAAGGAGAAGATGATAGTCATTTTTTCTTTGTCTCTCTCACTGTTGTTCCCATACATCTTCATTCCTACTTGCATTGTAGTTGTCAAGATGCCTTTTAATAAACTTACTTTATCTCTCTCCTCCAACTATAAAAATAAGTAAGTGACACTGTAAGGCTGTGTTTGGAAAGAAACTTTGCTGATGAGGCAGCAGCAGAGCTGTAATGCAAATATGGCATTTTTATAAGAATTAGTCAGAATTGCATTATGCTAGTGAAAGTAGACAGACTCAAATATCTACACACTATTTGATTCCATTCACACAACATCTCTGCAATGCCAGCACTATCCAGACACAGAATAGATGAGTAGTTGTCCAATGCTGGACTGGAGGTGTTTTTGACTTCAAAGAGTAGAGGAGGTACATTTTGTGAAGAGAGATTTTTTCCACATCTTGCTTGTCGTGGTCAGTTCACACTGCAGACAGTAGTCAAAGCTCCCAGGACTGTTCCCTGAAATGGTTAATTAGGTATACGGAAATTTTTATTTAAAGGAAAAAGAGTAATGCGGCAGCCTCTGATGATTCAAACCCATAGCCAAAATCTTTTTTGTGGTTAAGCTTCCCAGCACTGCAACATACGAAGGAAAGGGAGGCTGGGTTACTGCCAGCATCCTTATTCTTCACCAGCATGCTTAAACAGGGAGACCACTTTGTACTTACAAATTCATTTTAAAACTGGTATATTTACTGTTATGTGTTATATGTGACATTAAGAAGTTAAAAAATCAAAAAGTAAAAACTAATGCACATATAATTTCATTCTTAACTCTCAAACGATGAAATGTACACCCCAAATTTAGTGACACATGGATCACAAAAGAGATAAATCATAAGAAAATGCATATTTGTATATATTGAGTAGCCTGCAGAATTCAGTGAAAATTGAGAGCAGTAACTCAAGGGTCATCTTATTACTTCTCACTTGAAATATCAATGCGAGTGCTCTGATACCATGCCTTCATTCTGAAGAATCCAGAACATGATAGAGGGAAGAAGCTAAATGAGGAAACAGACCAAGAAAATATGGAAAAGATTATTATTGTGTGTGTGTCTCTAGGTTGCTGAGAAAGTTTTTTTGTTTTTTTATTTTTTTATAAATATATTATACTTAGATTATACAAATGTCACATAAAAAATATAGGGGATTCCCATATGCCCCACTCCCCACACCTCCCACATTTTCCCACATTAACAACATCTTTCATTAGTGAGGTACATTCATTGCAATTGATGAACACATTTTGGAGCACTGGCACTAAGCATGGATTAAAGTCTACATTATAGTTTACGCTCTCTCCCACCCAATTCTGTAGGTTATGGCAAGAAATATAATGGCCTGCATCTGTCGTTGCAATGTCATTCAGGACAATTTTGAAGTCCCCAAAATTCCCTGTATTACACCTGTTTTTCCTTCTGTTTGCCTTCAGAGCCTCCAGTGGCCACTGCCTCCACATCAATGTTGTAATTTCTTGCATTGCTAGAATCACAATAAGTCTATAGTAGAATACCAGTAAGTCCACTCTAGTCCATAGTTCATTCCCCCATCCTGAGGATTCTGGAATGGTGATGTCCACTCACCTCTAACTGAGAGGGGGCTGCGATCCCATAGGGCTGATGGATGGGACTCTCTTGCTTGCAGCTGTAGACTCTCTCGATTCCTTGGTATGGTAGTTGTCCATCATCACCTCCTTGTTAATTGTCCTGGGTCAGTCCAATGAACTGGAGAGTAGGTGCTGCAACTTTGGTGAGATTCAGAGCCCAGCCGTGTTTGCCACTCTTTTTTTTTTTTTTAAGATTTACTTTTACTTATTTATTCTCCCCACCTTCCCCAGCCCCGTTGTTTTGCGCTCGCTGTCTGCACTTTATGTGTTCTGTGTCTGCTTGTCTTCTCTTTAGGCAGCACTGGGAACCAATCCTGGGACCTTCCAGATTGGGAGAGAGGCGCTCAATCTCTTGCACCACCTCAGCTCCCTGGTCTGCTACATCTCTTATTGTCTCTACTCTGTCTCTTTTTGTTGTGTCATCCTGCTGTGCCAGCTGTCTGCGCAGGCCAGCACTCCTGCACAGGCCAGCACTCTGCATGGGCCAGCACTCCATGTGGGCCAGCACAGCACGTGGACCAGCTTGCCTTTCACCAGGAGGCCTTGGTAATCAAACCCTAGACCTACCATATGGTAGACAGAAGTCCAATCACTTGAGCCACATCCATTTCCTTTGCCACTCTTTTGATATCAATTTTGATCACATGGTTAAGGTTGTGTTCACCAGGTTTCTCCACTGTAAAGTTATTTTTACCATTGTAAATAATAAGTCATTTTCAGTGAGATAATTTGAGACTATACAAATATGTCATTCCTCAACAGTATTTTACCCACTAGTTTTAGCATTTATTGATGATTTTTCTACTCCGTTCTTTCTTATATGATTCAATAGGTATTCAACTGTAAAGAAAAGCTTCCCCTTATCAACTATTTATTTATTTTTCTATTTATTGATATAATTATGGACTTAATGGCTTTTAATTCATTAATATCATATTAATTTTGTTACTCAAATTGTCCAAAATTTGTCAGTGACAGCTGCAGGAAGCTGACTCCTGTGTCCTTTTTCTTGGTCCTCATAATTCTATGAGAATTTTCCTACTCTCTCAGAAAAACAAAATATTTCAAGCTCATCTTGTACTTTTCCTACACTAGACTTAGACTCCTCCATTTTTCCAGAAGTTCTCATTCTCTTTAATAGAGAAAGGTATTTACAAAACATGATCTGGGAGATAAGCACGCTATATTGGTACTGGTGTGATGCTTTTAGGCCCTATCAGTGGACAAAGTATATACCTTCACACATATAAACCTGTATCTATATTTCTATGTTTAGATATATATCTATATGCATAGACATTTATTTATATATTAAAAGGTATGAGTTCATTCTGATACACACATTTCTGACACAGGGTACATTTTAGTCTTTGCCTATGTCCAAGTAAGCATGATAATCTCTTATTCTCTTATGTTTTCTTCTTGAAGCTTTAAAGTTTTAGCTTTTTATGTTTAAGATTATGATCCATATCAAACTCCAGCTTCCCCATGTCACAGGGACTGGGGAATACTCTCAGATGAAAAGCCACATGCAGATCTCATCTGTAAAGGTGGACCCTACTCTGTTTTCTTCCTACATTTCATTGCTCTTCAGTGACTTCAAGGAGTTGTCTATTAAATTTCAAAATTTCATCCAGTGTTTATAATTATTCTCCATGGGAGGAGCAGTCAAATGCAAGGTTTGCTATCATTATTAGAAGCAGAACTCTTTTATATTTTGAATCCTCCTTCCTCTTACTTGTCAATACACAGTCAGTAGATTTTTCCATATTCCAGTTTATTGTGGGATAATTCCTTTAGACCTGATAGTTTTATACATTTCCAAGATTTGCTTCCAAAAATTCATTTCAGGTAGTCAATATCTTCTTTACTTTTACAGTTCTTTGTTGTTTCAGTTCAATGATTTTGCAAGTCTCAATAATTTTCACAGATAGCTGCACTCTTCTACTATTAAGGGATGCCCAAGTCTCCTCACCCTGGCATAACTCTTGACATATAGAATATAAAAAAAGACATGCATATAAGGATATGTAATGGCTATATTGAACCACATATCATGTAAGTTTTCCACCATCCATTTCCAAATTTGTGAAATAACTAGCTGAACCTCACATCAAACCCTTTTGAAACATGAAGGCTGTAAATAAATAAATACCAGCATTACAATCTTAATTTTTCCAACTTTCAGCTTTATCCTTGAAAGATTTAAGGTTAGAATATGTCTATTATTTTACCCAACTTAAAAATTCTTAAATTTTATCTTTTTGCTTACCTCCTGTCAAATTTTCACATTTAATTTGTTATTTGTTTAACCTGTTTCCTCTGTTAAAAGAGTTCATACAAAGAAGTCCATTTCATGAAATCATTGCAGTTTGCTGGGGTTTTTTTTATTTTTTTTATTCTACTGTGTTGTCCATAGTAGTGTGCCAATCAGATCTTCCTTCAAGAGAGTCTACTAATGCAAGGAGCACTGTTGACTGACAACCTCCAACTGGCACAACTTCCGATTCTCTGTGGGGCTCAAGCTGAGGTTACACTCACTCCTGGCTTCTTCTAGATTATTAACGAGTATGGCAAGCATGGTAAAGCTGGGTCACTTCTGCCCAATTTGGTGCTCCTTATGAGCAATCATTACTCAGATGTCCCCATCAACTTTCTGAGAGCACAACTACAACATGAGTTCTTCCTGTCTCATCTCCTTTCACTCTCTCCTTTCAAAAATGTCAGACTAGCATCATGATGTGAAGGCTGAAGCCACCAAGATTACCTGAACAGACAAAATTGATATGTTTAATGATTCAAGAAAAGAAGTAAAGGATAGGTTTGGGGTCTGGTTCACACACAACCTGGCTAGCAAGTAGAATCCAATCTTGAATAAAATGTGGGGTCCAGTATTCCCTGGCAAAGGTGGTGAACCTATTGCTAAATATTTAACTGGTAGTGACCTAGGGAAATGCTCTAATGAAGAGAAATAACTTGATGGTCATTATGTGAATGATACTATAAGAACAGTGGACATGGCTGGTTATTACTAAGTCACATCAATGTACTGCAGAGGGAACTACAGAGATGTAGAAAACTCACTGCAAGAATTGCTTTTAGAAGCCTAGAGAAAATGACAGCTGGCACTGAATGAAATGGAAATGTTAGAGTTTCCCTGGCAGATGGCAAGGAAGGAATAAAATGGTTAAGGGAAGTGAGCATGCTGTAGTGGAGAAATTATATTAGGCCATATGAGCCATTAGAAGATTATGTTGCATGGCAGGGCCTGGAGGATACACCAGTCACCAAGACTGCAGGAATAACTTGGAGAAAGGCTCATAGCATCATTAAGATGATCAGAGGTGGCACCCCTCTGAAAACTGGGCAGCAGAGTTGGTGAGGTGGTCATAGGGCTAGGCCTTTTAGCATTGATAAACAAACAGGTCCAAGATTGAATCACTCATGCTGGGTGTATTAGTTTACCAAAGAAATTGTTGGCTTTTATAATAGGAAATTTATTTGGGGTAAAAACTTACAACTCTGAGGCTGTGAAATGTCCAAATCAAGGCATTGGCAGAGATACTTTTTCACAAGAGTCAGCCACTGGAGATCCTGGGGTCTTGCCATGTGGCAAAGCACACTAACCACTGATCTGTGCCAAGGGTTCTGCCTTCCCCTCCAGAACTATTGTCTCCCAGAGCTCAGCTGTGGGCAACCAGGAATGAGGCTTGTCTCTTTCTGGGCCTGCTCTCTCAGTCTTGGCTGCTCCACTTTTTTCCCAAGTTCAGCTGTGGGTTATCAGGCATATGGCTCATCTTTTCAGATTTGAGCTGTTCCATGGGCCTGGCCTCTTGGTGACTTCATAAGCTTTGGCTGCTGGTGATCCTCAAGTCCACTCTTTCTCATGGAGGGATCAAAAATGGCAGAGCTCCTCTTCCTGTGTGTGTTTCTCTCTGTTTGGTTTATATAATATCCAAGAAGAGGGCAGATATTCAACTTGAGTCACACCTCATTGATGTAGTCCAATTAAAAGGGATTCATACCCATAGGAATGGATTACTTCAAAAACATCATCTTTTTCATTTGGGGATTCATAAAAGAACTTCACACTGAGCCTCAAGGCAGCAACCCAAAACTTAATTAAGTCCCTACCTCTTTTAAATGCTCAGCTCTCCCAGAACCTGAAACCTAAGAATTGCAAACTATAACTCTCTGGCTCCCTTTTTCTTATCACTCAAGGATAAGCCAAATTAGTCAGCCAAAGGGGTGCTGATGCAAAGTACCAGAACTTTGTTGGTTTTTATAAAGGGTATTTATTTGCGGTAGAAGCTTACAGTTACCAGGCCCTAAAGAATCTAACTCGAGGTACCATAAGAGGTACTTTTTCACTCAAAGTCTGTTGCCACGTGTTGATACAAGATGGTGGGTAATGTCTGTGAGGGTTCAGCCTTCTTCCTTCCTCTTAAGGCTACATGGTCCCGGCTTCTTCTGATCTCAGCTGCAGGTTAGCATAAGACTTGTCACTCTCCCCAGAGCTTGTTTCTTTCTGGGCTCAGCTGCTTTGTTTTCTCCACAAGGTCAGCTGTAGACTATCAGGCTCATTTCTCTTCCTGGGGCTATGTCTATGGAGCACTCTCTTTTCCTGCATATCTGCTTCTGTCTTCTCTTTCTCCATGTATTTACTTCCCTGCCTTTAATTGAGCCCACAGCTGTAGGCTAGCTGTAGGCAGGGACTCAAACTGAGTCACCCTAATGAAGTGGTCAAATAAAAACCCTAATCTTGATTTAATAAAGTAAAAGTGAAACCTCTGAGTCTAATACAATCTAATATGCCCAGAGGAAGAGACAAGTTTACAAACGCAATCCAATATTTATTTTTGGAATTCATCAACAATACCAAACTGCCACAACTATCTTGTTCCAACCAAAAAGATTATTTTTTTAAGACTTACTTGTTCTGCCTATATAAGCCCTGCTCTTTATCTTGCTCTTTGGACCCCCTCCTCCTGCATTTTATGGATGGGATGCTGCCCAATTCATGAATTGCTTAATAAAATTGTAGCATCCAAAAAATGAATTTCTTGTGGATATTTGTCTTTTGAAAGCACCCATGAAGGTGAGGAAGCAGAGAAGGAACAGTTGGCAGTATTAAACTGGCAGAAGCCAGAGGGCTGCAATAGCTTTATCACTATACAAAGTTGAAGGAGCTGCTACAATGGTCTGACCCTTAAGAAGTTATAGAGATAGCTAATAGAGCACTGAATCCCTAGTGCAAAAAAAGATGGGCAGCTGCTGAGGGAGTTATACAAAGACCTACAGCTGAGAAAAAACAGCAATGAAAGAGTAGAATACTGAAGCAGTTGCTCCAATAAAAATTCATAAACCTTTGCTCAAGTCCCAGATCTGGGCCAATTTTAAGACTTGGAAACAATTGAATGGAAAAGTGGCTAGCTCCCTAAAAGTTAGGGCACTGCAATACTGTGACAAACATATAATCTATTTATTGGCCACAGTGTTTCCCTATAGGGACCTATGGCCATTTTCCTGGGTGTCTGTGAAATGTGGAAAGTGGAATACCCAGATGTTTTAAGGACTATCAAACATGGATCTAACCTGACATTGACACCTTGTATGGTGTGATGGTTAAGTACATGTATTAATTTGTCTAGGTTATTGTGCCCAGTTGTTTGGTAAAGCAAGCACAGGCATGATTGTTACTGTGAAGATATTTAATGCATTTAAACCATCAGAAAGTTGAGTGCATCTATGCTGATTATATTTACAATCAACTAAGCAGATTACATTCAGCAATGAGAGAAGTCTCATCCAACCAGTTGGAGACCTTGAGGGGAGATCTGATTATTTCCACAATCAGAATGAAGAATTTCCATCTCCAGCCAGCTTCTACTGGAGAATTCATTGAAAACCTTGATCAAAGTTTGTAGCTTGAGTCCTGCCCTATGGAATTCAGACTTGTCCATCTCCACAGTTGCTTGGGCCAATTTCTATAGTAAATCTCATAATATTTAAATTATATGTATACATATATTCTCTTTCTCTTGAGAACCCTGACTAACACATCTGAAAATCAAAATGTTGTCATGCCCCCTGTCAGATTGGGAATAAGGAAGCCAGGAAGAAAATGGAGGCTGGACTAAAGAATAGTGCATTTGCCAACCTTTTCTGCAAATCACACTAGTGATTAGTTCCCAGGCTCCCAAGTATATAACTGGAATCTATATCTTTGGCAGTAGGAAAAACTTGCACAGTGGTAGAGTAGACATTATTACAATGGGAAAAACCAAGTGGAAACCTGTCAATAAGGTAAATTTTTTAAAAAATCCCACTGGGAAGAGGGAGAGTCTTGGCAGAGATGAGTACTACCATTAAAGTCCTAAGCAGTGCTCAGTCTCTATCATATGTCCATTTTATCACCCAATCTGACCCTGCAAAAAAGCCACACATACTGGAAAATTACTGTAAACTACTGGAATCTCAAACAAATAGCAGCTCCTATAGCAGCTGCTGTGTCCGATGTGGTGTTCTTGCTAGAGCAGATTAATAAGGTTTCTCAGTTACATAGTATATGATCATGGATTTGGTGAATATGTTCTTTCAGATTCCAAATACTAAAGGAGATGAGGAACACTTTTCATTCATGTGTAATGGGCAACAATATTCATTTACAGTTTTGCCAAGAGCTATGATACTTCTCCTACTCACTATCATAATAATCTCCAAAGAGATCTTGACCATGGTATATCCTGTAGACACCACATTGACCCTTCATTAACGACATCATGCTTACACGGATAGGCAAACAAGAGGTAGATCATATGCTGGAGGCCTTGGTCGCACACATCTATTCCTAAGGGTAAGAAATTCAGTGACCTGCAAAGTCAGCGAAGATAAAGGTGACAGTTGATTAGGACCAAGCTATCTTCTCTAAAATAAAGTTACAATTGCTACATTTTTATTCCTATCACAAAGACAGAAGTATGATACCTGGAGAGCATCTTAGGATCTGAAAGGCAATACATTCCACTTAATACTGGTTTGGCTCATATATCAAGAGACAAGGAAGGCGTCTAGGTTTGAGTAGGATTATGGGCAGGATAGGGCTTTGCAACAGATCCTCATAGCAGTGGAAACCACCTTACAACTTGGAAGGGTAATAGAATCTTGAGACTATATATAGAGAGAGAGTTTTTAGCAAGACCCAGTGAGAAAATCACAATGCCATCCCTTGGGGCTCAGGTGTAAGGCTATGTCATCTGCACCTTTCTAGATATAGCTCCTTGGGTGGTATTGAGCCCTAGAAGAAAGAGAAGGCTTATCTATGTAATAAATGGGCATGAATCCATAAATTCTCATTATGAGCTGGGTTTATCAGAAGTTCTCAGTCATAAAGTCAGATGGTGCCAGAAGCAGTCCATTATAAGCTGAAATGGGAAAACAAGGACCAATCCAAGCAGGGTAAAAGGGTATGAGTAAGTTGAAGAGCAGGTACCTCAAATTCCTATACCTCCTACCCAGGTTCTAGGACCACCTACCTTGAACTTATGACCAGCTGAAGTAGAAAGAAAGAAACCCTACTTGTTTTATCAATAGGGTCAGCTTGATATATTGATACAAGAAGAAATAGACTGTGGCTGCCTTACAATTATATTAAGGGAGTGAGATGAAAGACAACAGAGGGGGAACACCTCTGATAGGCAAATCTGCAAGCATCATTCCTGTCAGATGCATTTTGTGGAAGCTGAAGTACTCGTAGGTGATATAATAAATAGTCATATGGTAGTAACCAATGACCTAGTTAGATGGTCAGTGGTCTGGAAGGAAAAAAATTGGAAGACTATATATAAGGAAGGCTGGCATAGAGGCAAGTGGATGAATACATGGGAGAAGACACAAAGTGGGAAAATTTTTGTATTGCACATTAACACAAACCAGAATACAAGAGATACTAAAAAACCAAAGAGGAAAAAAAAAGATTTAGCCTGTAGATATTAACCAGATTTTACCAGTGGACAAAATGTGGTGGAAACATCACAATGGACACATGAACAGAGTGGACATGGTGGCAACAAAGGAGGCTATACATGATCCAACAGTATGTTACTTACATTACTTACATTACCATGTTACTTACTTACCAAGGCCAATTTAGTTACTGTCACCTGCAACTTCATGCCAGTAACAAAGACCACAGCTGAGCCCCTGACATGGCATTATTTCTAGACAAAACCAACTGGCCACTTGGTGGTGAGTTGACTACATTGGACCCTGTATTAGTCAGCCAAAAGGGTACTGATGCAAAATACAAGAAATTGGTTGGTCTTTATAAAAGGTATTTATTTGGGGTAGAAGTCCACAGTTACTGGGCCATAAAGCATAAGTTTCTTCCCTCACCAAAGTCCATTGCCACATGTTGGAGCAAGACAGCTGCCAACGTTTGCCAGGGCTCAGGCTTCTTGGGTTCCTCTCTTCCCGGGGCTGCATTTCTCTCCGGGCTCAATCAGTCATCAGTCAAATGGCTTGTCTCTATCCCGGGGCTTTCTCTTCTTCCTCACAACCAAGCTGTCTTACTTCCCGGGGCTCCAGATCAAGACTTCAACATCAAAACTGCTTCAACTCTGTTCTTTGCCCATGCCTTTTATATTTGATTCCCACCCCACAAAGGTGTGGGGCTTAAAGCCCTACTGACATGGCCCAGTTAACACCCTAATCATAACTTTATCATGCCCAGATTAGCAGACCAGTTTACAAGCATGATCCAATATCTATTTTTGGAATTCATAATTACATCAAACTGCCCAATGGCTACAGACCCCTTCTGTACTGGAAGGGCCAGAGATCTATCCTCACTGGGCCCATGCTTTCTACCTCTGCCTTCAGAGTTTCAGCCAGGACCGCTAGCTGGGGGTGACAGAATGAATGCTTGATCTGTATATGTAACCTCACAAATAGTGGCTTTATGCTCTGCTTCTTTACCACTTTAAAATTCAGCAAATAAATGCTGGCAAAGTGAAAATACAGTGTAGGGCTCAGCTTCCTGTGCCTTCCCTGTATCTAGAACCTTGCTCCTCAAATCTTGGCTGCCATGGCAGCTGTTAACTCAAATTTTTTTTGTCACTTCAGCCACTTGATATTTCCATGACCCTTTGTTTTTGCTTGATTGTTTTCTTCTCACAGAGGGGCAAACATTGACAAATGTCCTGAGAAGAAAAGCAGATAGCATTTAGAATGATGAGTGACTTCCCTGTGATTCACATTTCTCTGCAATATTGGCCACTCTAGTCCTGGTTGTTTTTGCAGCTTCCAGATTCCTTCAAACAGAATTTTTGTAGTGCATTACCCAGCTTTTCCAGTTATTCTCAAGCAGAATGTTACAATGCCAAAAGAAGTTGCTTCCTAGCTGAAAGTAGAAGTGTCCCATATGTACTTAAATATAACTCTAACAACCAAATGTCAACAGTTACTACCCCAAAAATTAATCACTTAAAATCACATTTGTGATTTTTACATCTCAATATCATTGTTGTTAGTTTTTTTAAATACCTCTTGGAATCATATCACATTTTTTGCTTCCATCAGTGGAAAACCACTATCAACTTGAAATAAACCCAAACTTATAAGAGAAAAAATAAATTCAATAATAGTTAACATTTTGAACTCAATATGTGCTAGACAATATGTATTGGAAATTCTTTACTTGAATAAATATCATCTTATAATGGGCTAATAACCCTCAAAGCTGATATATTGTAGCAGTTTAGCATTGTTTATGAATTCCAAAAATAGATATTAGGTTATGTTTGTAAACAGGTGTATACCTCTGGGTATGACTAAATCATGATTAAGGCTTTGATTGGGCCACGTCAGTAGAAACCATGTGACAGAGAAGAGATTTGGGGTTTTTGAGCTAAAGCCTGGGAAGGAAGTACACAGAAGAGCAGAGCAGCTGAGCCCAGAGAGAATCGAGCCCCAGGGAGAGAGACAGAGCCAGTCACCAGATAGTTTACAGCTGGTAGAGAAAACAGGGCAACTGAGCCCAGAAAGAAACAAGGCCCGGGAAGAGAAGAATCCAGGAAGTTTGAACTCTTGGCAGACATCAGCAGAAATCTTGTTCCAACAAGTGGCAACAGACTTTGGTGAGGGAAGTTATTTATGATTTATGGCCTGGTAACTGTAAGCTTCTACCCGAAATAAATGCCCTTTATAAAAGCCAACAGATTTCTGGTATTTTGCATCAGCACCTCTTTGACTGACTAATACAGAGCTTGGTACCAAGAGTGGAGTCGTGCTTTTGCAATTAACAAAATGCTAGAATGGTTTTATATATGGGTATTTTTTGGAGGAATTGTGAAATGCTTGGTAGAAAAGACCTACAGTGCTTTGAAGAGACTAATAGGAATATGGACTCTAAAGAGACTTTTTATGAGACTTAGAAGTAAATGATGAAACTATTATTACTGGAAAGTGGAGGAAAGGCAAACTATGTTTTAAAGTTGCAGAGTACTTAGCAAGATTAACACCTGGTGTTTTAAGGAAGGCAGAATATGAAAATGGTGAGCCTGGGCATTTAGCTGAAAAACTTTCTGAAGTAAACTCAGATAATGCAGCTTGGCTTTTACGTGCAGCTTATACCAAATGCTAGACTAGAGTGATAAGCTGAGGACTGAACTGTTGGGCAAAAAGAAAAGAGAAACTAATACATATATGAAGAAAACTGTAGCACAGAGATGTTAAGAAACTTACCTTAGTTCATCCAGCTAGTAAGTAAAAGAACCAGGGAATGAGCTAAAAGCAATCTGGTATAAGAGTCCAAGGACTTAACAACTCTATTTTCTTGCAATGGTGAAAATATTTCAATAATATTAAATGTTAATTAAACTCTGTTTCTTGCCAAGAGAGAATGGTAAGTGCTAGAACAATGCTCAAATATATGGGCAATAAAATTATATTTTTTCCTTGATGAATTAAAATGATTGAACAGAATTTATAACAAAATAGTGTTATAAAAAACCTTCACATACTTATATTCATCTAAAAAAATCAAGGAATATGATTTGTACAGAAAAAAAATCTAATGCTCAAGTTCTATCAGGTTCAATCTAATGAAAATTTTGATTGAGACAGCTGATAAATTTATTATGTCCTATAAACCAAAAAATACTGACTTTCTACTTTAAACAACTTTAAGCTTATTTAGTAAAAATTAACAAATTCTCATTGTTGTTTTCAGAATTATGGACTTTAGGAATACGGCAAAAAGAAAAAATTGTAAGAATATATCTGAATAATATGGACACAATAGTAAAAATAAATGATTGTTTTATATTTATCTTAGTTGGAGTTATCCAGATTGTGCATAACAATCAAGTTAATCAGATAATTTCTCAGATTTTCTCCTAATACTTTTCTATTTCCCCTCATCTCTCCCAAAATAACATTGCTGAAAGACCAAATTGGTTGAGTGCTCCTAATGCTGGTTAAGGACACAAAAGAATTTGGTATTCCTTTATGACAAACTCCACTAACATATCAATTAGCTTCTTCCTTATTTTCAGTGAAAGCAAATGATTGGAAACTATCTGGCTTGAAGCAGAATTTCTTAGAATAATTTTTTTTTTTTTTCAATTTCTAGTAACTACTTAAAAAAAGGCTTTGCCCTGGCATATCAAGTGACTATTATTCATACCCATTTCTCTTTCCTTTGGAGGCACCATTCTTAACCAGACACACTTCTAAAATTAAAATATTGTTTATTTTGATAAATGTTTCTTTACTGTCATGTGCTTTATAAACTGGGGTCAATTACCCAAACCATGGGACAATGTCTGACATAAAACCTAATCTCCAAAGCCAGATTCTTTGTCAACTTAACCAGTAGAGCATATTTAATTACTGTACTATCAGAAAAGGTCTTTCTTTATTTTCCAATTCAAATAAATGTGTCAGTATGTATCCCATGACAATGAGCTTACTTCTGAATTCTAATTCTACAATACATGGATAATTAGGTGATAAGAGATAGATGGTTGATACATACCTAGATAAGACATGAAGTCTTGCTGTGAGTTTGATGCCTAATGACATAATGCTCTGCTGCTTTTTCTGAAAGGGACAAGACATTTTTTTTAGTAAAATTAAACCACGGAAAGCAGGGGCGATTAAATGAAAAAGATAACTCTTCAGATTGTCACAGCAAAGGCTTGAACACTCAGATCCTGAGGCCACATGTGACCTAAACAAAAATACTTGTAAGACAGGGAAACCAGAAAGCCCCAAGGCAAGATCATGGTGTCTTTATTGCATGAAGTAGCAGATAGCAAAATCAGATAGCAAAATATGTGCATTGTTCCGGTCTCAACAATCGAAAAATATACTTCCCCCTTCTCCAAACTCCCACTCCCCACCCCTAGCTTCATCCACCAAGGCAATATTGAGAATGCATGAGAGGTTCGCCTTTCTTTTGTAGAGTAAGAGAAGGACAATTGTGAAAGGGAGGTGGGTAAAGAGATGCTACATGATGTTCTCAGCATTAGGAAGTGTTCACATGGAGGTTAAAAATCTGGAAAGTAGGGCCCAGTGGTTGCTGCCGAAATGGGCAAGTTTATGAAACCCGGGAAGGTGGTGCTGGTGCTGGCGGGAAGCTACTCGGGATGCAAAGTCGTCATCGTGAAGAGCATTGATGATGGTACCTCAGACCTCCCCTACAGCCACGCTCTGGTGGCTGGAATCCACCACTACCCCCGCAAAGTGACAGCTGCCATGGGCAAGAAGAAAATCACAAAGAGGTCAAAGTTCAAGTCTTTCGTGAAAGTTTATAACTACAATCACCTCATACCCACAAGGTACTCTGTGGATATCCCCTTGGACAAAATCGTTGTCAACAAGGATGTCTTCAGAGACCCTGCTCTTAAACGCAAAGCCCGGCGTGAGGCCAAAGTCAAGTTCGAGGAGAGGTACAAGACAGGCAAAAACAAGTGGTTCTTCCAGAAGCTGCGGTTTTAGATATATTTTAAGTCATTAAAAACGCAAAAAAAAAAAAAAAATTCTGAAAAATATCTGTGTGCATATAGCCTTTAAAGCAGGGGTTCTTAACCTTTATTGTGCCATGGATCCCTTTGACAGTCAGGTGACGTGAATACTGTAATTGATTTATTACATGCATTCATAAGTGAAGGAAATGCTAGATTTCAGTTAGAGGTCAGAGAAAATAAAGATAAGAAGTTCATTTTTTTTGAATTCAAACTCATGGATGCCCTGAAATCCTTCCATGGACCCCCCACCCCAGACCGCTGGTTAAGAACCCCTGTTTTGAGGAGTCCTCCTGACACCCCAAAAGTACTCAGATCCCAGTTTATATGATCACTGCTATAAAGACGTTATATGGAATTTTTTATACTTAAACTCTTTGGGTAGTAAATATAATTAATCTAATTGTTTCCCAAATTTCTTGACTACTACATCCTATCAGTAGGTATTATTTTTCACTTAAAGATTAAAATTGAGTAACTTCATTTTCATTTAAACTAAAAAAGAACACTTCTTCAAAGTTTAGTACCATATGGAGAGTACTAACAGGTATTTCTATGAGAAATCTTTTAGCTGCACCTTTGACACCCACAAACCTTATTATCATTTTCTTCTAAAATTTTGAATATTTCCTTGATGTAATTAATATGATATCTCAGATATACTCAGATTTAACTATAGAATAGTAGAACAAGTTATGACCTACTATCACCCCAAACTTGATAAATTATTACTTTTACTTTATGTAACAAAACAAAACAGTAGGAAAGATAGGCATAATTAAAATAGTGCTTTGAATATCAAAGCACAAGCCCAGCAGTAGTTTTTCAAATGCACAGCAAACAGTTGTTTTATACTTTTTCTTTAAAAATTTCAGAGAGAACACATTTCAATTAGAGTTCTTAAAATATAATAGATCTTTCTGAAGGAGCCATTCAGTTTGATTAACTATAGGAAGATAACATTCCAGATCAATGAAATCCTTGGGATAGTACTTCGGTATTGTTTCTGAAATTCAATTAGATATTTGGGAAAAACTACTAAATCGGGGATCAGATAATGAGGAATAGAAAACTTATTAAAAAAAAACATGAACAGCCAAATCCTAGGTACAGTATGCAAAATTTTAGTTAGGAGCACCTTTTAGAACTATGGTAATGATACCCATGCAATAGAGAATAATAATAGCAACAATGTTAGCAAGTTACTCATAATGAAGCAGAATTTTAAAGAAAGTCTTCTGGCTCTTGTTTTAACAAGGAAATTTTATAGGAGTCCAAGAAGTAGAAGCTAAAATAAATTCCTCAAATAGTTTTCAGGTGCATTGCGCCTATGTCAATGTTGCTGACTGGTTTCAGGATGGCTTTGAATAATTCATTTTTAGACCTTTGTTTTTTCAGGAAGCAGACTGGGTAAAGAAGTCTGTCCTACTCCATTGCTGACTCACTTTATTCCTTCTGCCTTCCCGCCTGACAAGTATGTTTCTAATTGAAATGCATAGTAAAGTTTCCTGTCCAGGAAAAGAAATGGAGAAAAATAGTTAATAGTTAATCTTATTTCAGTTTGGCTGCTTAAATTCAAAATTAAACCCTCTTGAAGGTAGAATAAAGAAAAAAAATAAAGTGACATTTGATTTCTAAAAGAACATAAATTGCACACTTATTTATAGCAAGGAATAGATTACTATTTTCTAAAATAAATGGTTTTCATAATAGCACCGTTTGTTTTAAATCCCAGATGGATGGCTGAAAGAGCAATGCATTCTATACAGAACGCTAATAAAACCACATTGGGTATGCTACAATATTAAGAAAACTCATATGGCTCTTCATTATTTATAGTGTAAAAATTGAAAAGTTGGAACAAATTTATTGAAAATCATTGTCAAGTGGTACAGGCTTTTGGAGTTTTCAGTGCTATTCACAGCTTAATAGATTGCTGCTAACACTGCATAGTGTTCCTCTATTAACCGGCTTCTCCTTTACACAGTTCATCATCTTCATTCCCCAAACGGCCTCTTTTCCTAACATGCCTATTTCTATTAATGGCACCATCAGTCTCCCAGTCACTCAGTCTCAACTCTTGGTATCATTTTTGACTCCTTTTTTTCCTTTTCCACCCACATCAAATGCATTAATAAATATATATTGTACTTCTGTGATTTTCATACAGATATCCCTTCTTTTCCATTCTCACTTCTATCAATCTAGTTTTGATTTCCATTCACTTTCACCAAGCTATCTACAGCCCCCAAGCAAAATCTGGCCTGCCACCTGTTTTTGTAAATGAAATTTTCTTGAAACACAGTCATCCTCATTTACATATTGTCTATGGCTGTTTTCACCTTACAACAGTACAGTTGGGTAGTTGTGATCCATACCATATGGTCGACAAAGCCTAAAACATTTACTATTTTGCCCTTTATAGAAAAAGTTTGTTGTTCCCTGACCAAGAATATGGTTATAAGCATTCTAACTGGCATCTTCATCCCCAGAAACTTGTAAAGTTAATCCTCACATCATACCACTACTCGATTCTTCCTAAAACTGCAACATTCATGGCAGCCTCATGTCCAAAACTCTCAAAGCCTCATACTTAATCACAGACAAAACCAGATTTTGATCCAGCTATTATAACGTACCACATACACTGACATAGGCTTTGCCCCCCTTTGCACTTTCCTATTCCAGCTATAATAGTCATCTTTCTTCTGTAGAAATACTGTATGATGTTGCGAACTTATTTAAAATAACACCTACTACAAGAATCTTTGCCCAATTTATCCAACTATATGTGAACTTACATATTTTTTTCAAAAGACTTTCCTTAATCTTCCTTTCTGTTACAGCCATTTGTCTTCCACCCTCATTAAATTGCAAGCTTATTGAAAAATGGAACTTTATCTTTCTTCTCCCATGTTTTTGTTGGTTCCAGATTGGTTCCTTGCATTTATTTGTGTATTTAATAGACATTTGTTGGGCAACTTACTATGTTCCAAGCACTATGCTAATTACTGGGGATGCAGAGAAAAGAAGGATATTTTCTGTCCTCAAGAGTTTACTATTTTAGCATTAGAGTTTAAAAAGTAAACATTAAAATGTAATTAGCTTAAAAGAAAGGTAGGCCCAGGAGGAGAATAAGGCTTCAAGTGAGGCTGGAAGAAAAGAGTTGCAGTGAAGTTGGCAACTGAGTTTTGAATAGGAGTTAGCACAAATACAAAATAATGGAGGAGCATTCCGGACAGTGGGAAAAATATTGGGAAATGCATGGAAGCATTTCAGGGAAGTGTGAACAGTTCTATATATCTGTGACTGAGCAGGTTTTGGGGATGGGTGTCATAGGGTTGAAGCTATAAAAGGAAGAAGGAAACAAGTTCTAAAAATAGAGCCCCCAAAAAACATGTTGAAGAGATCAGATTTCTGGCTGTAGCCAATGAACCCAAAGGACACTCTATAAAACATTAGTATGAAGGATATCAGTAATTCCTAAGAGGAAAATCAATAAGAGTATGGTCGATTAGCCTTGGGAAATAACCAGTTAAACAAAAGTAAATGAAATCTTTTCTGCAGGATTTGCACTGCCTTCCACCAAGTGGAGGGAAGTTTGTGGAATACTTCCCATACTTATAAGACCATTAAATCCTTCCTTCTCAAAACATCTCCAAGTACTGATATAGGAAGATATACACACTTTGGAAAGCACTATTCTATGCAACAGGAAAAAAAAAACACTGCATGATTTTGGCATAGGAATGATATTATTAGAGTGGAGTTATAGTCATTTACTCCCAGGCAGAATGAGGAGAATGTGTTGGTCGGCTAGAATAGAGGAAGGAAAAGGAGGAAGGATATTGTTGCAGTATTTCAGGTAGCAATGGGAAGGGTCTATACTGAGGCAATGGCAAAGGGGATAAACTCAAGGGATATTTAAGAGTGAAGAGAAATAGAATAGGTTTTAAAAACAAATCATTTTTATCACCCTCTTGTCTAAAACCCACAAATATATCATCATTTCTCATTTCTCACAGAATCTGAATATTCTCACAGAATCTCACATTTCTCACAGAATCTGAATATTCTATAAACTCTCACATATTCTCCTCCTTTATTCTTCTCCAGCCTCATTTAAAAAAAAAAAAAAAACTTTATTTCTACCTCCACACCCTCATTGTTTTTGCGCTCGCTGTCTGCTCTCTGTGTGTTCTTCTGTGTCTGCTTGTCTTCTCTTTAGGTGGCACTGGGAACAGATCCTGGGACCTTCCGGAGTGGAAGAGAGATGCTCAATCTCTTGCGCCATCTCAGCTCCCTAGTCTGCTGTGTCTCATATTGTCTCTCCTTTGTGTCTCTTTCTGTTGTGTCATTTTGCGGTGCCAACTCTCTTGCGCAGGCCAGCACTCCTGCGTGGGCCAGCACTCCAGTGGGCCAACACTCCAGTGGGCCAGCACTCTGTGTGGGCCAGCTCTCTGCTCAGGCCAGCTCGCCATGCGGGCCAGCTTGCCTTTCACCAGGAAGCCCTGGGAATCGAATCCTGGACTTCCTATATGGTAGATGGGAACACAATCACTTGAGCCCCATCTGTTTCCCTCCAGCCTTAATCTTAATCTTTCACTTCCCTCCAGTGACTCTGGCCTTCTTTTAGCCACTCTCACTTGTTGTGCTTCCTGTGGCCTCTCAGCTTTTAGGCCTGAAATTCCCTACCTTGAACTCTCTTTTGTGCCTTTCATAGACCAGTTAACTATTGTTAAAATTTTTGACCTTGGATCAAGTTTCCTTTTTTTTGGAGAGTGTTTCCTGATCAACCTGATTGGGAGGTATGTCCCATTATGTGTACTCCTGGAACTAAGCACCTCACATCCAAACCTCTCATTACACTTAGTTGTTTGTTTGTTTTTAAATTACTCCTTTTATATCTTTTTCATCACCTAGAATCAAATCCCAGGAAGGTAGGGAGTATTACCACTGAATCCTCAAAGCAGAGAAGATTTCTTGGCACATAAAAAAACTTATGGATAATTATTTAATACTACAATAAATTTTAAAAATGGGAGAAGTCAATGTTATATCTAAGATTTATGATTTGGATATTTGCTAATGGCTATATATTTATTGAGTAAGAGGCACAGAAGCATAAAGGGAAAATTATTGTATTTTCTTTTTGATGTATTATTTTTGATATGCCAAAGCAGTTAGAATGTGATTCTGGAGATTAGGAGAAAGATCGGAGTCAGCAAGAAGTATTTTGAATCCCTCAATGTAATTAGTGAGATAACACAAGGGGAATACATCCAATGAAATAGGAGGTCCAAGAATTGTGCCCTGAAAATAATTATGCCATGGAAAGGCCATGTAAGGGAAGTCTATGAAGGGACTTGGATGGCACAAAGTGGTGAGAAGAAAACCAGCAAAGAGTATATAATAGAAACTGTGGGATATCAAGTTTCAAAAGGGAGGAAATTTTGCTGATGGACATAAGAATCCTTGCAACTCTCATTTGTGAGCTATATAGATTGCAAAGGACATATAGGCAGAGACAAAGTTGTGTCCATAGATAGTACATATTACTTTAATATCTTTAAGACTCTAAAACTTTCTCTTTTGGATGAGAAAAATTCAGATCACCTATTAATAATTGTGCTTCTTGGAAGGGTGGATAACTTATTTTACCAGGTTGCTATGACAAATACCATATAATGGGTTGGTTAAACAAGAGAAATTTATTGGTTGACAGTCTAAAGTTCAGGAGAATTCTAAAATCAAGGCATCAGCAAGGCAATGTTTTCTCCTGGAAGTCTGTAACATTCTGGTGCTGGCTTGTTGGCAATCCTTGGGGTTAATCGGCTTGCATCTCTGCCCTGTGTCACATGGCAAAGTCCTTTTCTTTCCCTTCTGATCTGTTCACTTCCAAATTCTAGCTCTTCCCCCAAGGTATTCCCTATGTCTGAATTTCTTCTGCTTATAAAGGATTCTAGTAATCCAGATTAAGGTTCACCCTCCTTCATTTGGGCCATGCCTGAACTAAAATAACACCTTCAAGAGATCCTATTTATAATGGGTTCACACATACAGGAATGTGGATTCAGAAAATATCTAAATTAAGGTACATATTGCATTCTAACACAGTGGGGGTGAGGAGATAATATAGATTTGGGAGATAGCTAAGATACAATGAAAGAATTTTACTTTCTGTTTGTGTGACTCAGGCTTTTTATATTTCTTCAGTCTTCATCTATACATTGGAGATGACAACTATTTTCCATAGTTGTGGGATATAAATAAGAAAATATAATTAAAATAGTTATTTCATTGTTTGGTCTATATTAGATACTTATGTGGAAACTGAATACACTTTAATGAAGTTTTAGAAAGATAAAAAAAAGCTGGCCTAACTTTTCCCTAACAAGAATATCATAAAAAACTATTTCACTTACTTCTTAACAGAAAATGTAACAGGAGTAGATTCCAAAAACTTTCCAAAGACATTATCAAATCTATGTGAAAAAAGTCAACAGAATTCATAAAATCCATTTATAAACTCCTTCATCTGTAAGAGTATAAATTATTATAAGCAGAATGCAAGTTTGAATTAAATTCTAGGTATTAAATTCCCTGTAAGACAACTTAAAATAGTGTGAATGATTGTCATCACTTAGTCTTTTTTAAATCATTCTTAATAGTGTTTATATACAATTCTATAATATACAATAAAATACATCTCAACCTCACAGATGCCATAATTCCACAAAGTATAACAATATTTCTACAAGGTGTTTTATCCATTTCAAAATCTTCCAAAGTCCAATCTGTGCTTAATGAATAAATAATTTCTAGAAAGTTTTTAAAAATGGGTCTGCTCCAAAGAAATTCTTTGTCAACTAGCGACTAGGGAGTCAGTTTTTTCTTAAGTAGTGTTATGTGAACATTATCCCAGGACTAATTTGAAGAACTTTATTAAATAGTCATTTTAGATATGAAGCATGAGTTAAATATATTGTCAGAAAATCTATTCTGTCTTTTTCTTGAAACCACTCCATTTACACCTAATATGCTATATGCCCCACATTTTACTCTCATTGTATTTGATTATCATTTGATTGAGTATATAACATTATCTGAATTCCTTTTTCAAAAGGAATTATATACTATCATATTGATTTAAAAACTCACTTTAAATTAGTTAGGGTCATGTATAAAGAACTGTCCAAAACTTGAAATCATCTTCTTCATGCTGTGTTTCCACTATAAATGGAATTATTAATATTGTTCTTGGAACTCAAATACTAAATCATATAGAAAAATTAATATATGCAAAAATATTCATTGTCTTAAATCTTATTTCCAAGATTAGATAGAATACAAGTCATTTCTAAATGCATTCTTTCTATTTTACTTCAAGTCCCCATATTATGCCTATTAATAAAACTATATACCTCAGGAAATGTAGTAATTTTCATAGATATTTGTGTATCAAATAAGTCTACAGATCTTATTTTAAAAAGATGTATGATTTTATTTGATAGCCTCAATCTCTGTAAATTCCATAGAGTAAAATAAGAAAACTATGTTCTTTGTATAATAGCAGAAATCACAATATGTAAAAGAGAATGTGTCTCTTGAAAACACTAAATTTGGGATTTTTCTCATAAAGTAACAAAGTTAGTGATAGTTTTTCAATGTAATTTGATTAATATGGTTAGCCAATATGGGTGATACAGAATTTTGTCTTGTTGTCACTGTTTTATTGTTCAGAATAACCAGAAACTTCTTTTTAAACTTATCAATAAATCATACACAATATTTATAAAAGTACTTTAAATAGATTGGCACAGTTTAATATATTCAATTTATATTTTTGCTAATTAAACAAAAATATATGAAAAAAAGACAACCCACAAAGAACTGCACTAAGAGTATCATAAAAAGAAAGGAAGGGAAATAATGGAATTATAAGAAATTCATAGAGTAACTTTTAGGCATTTTAAGTGTATAGGGATTGAGTAATCTAAATTTCACAGTTTTGAATGATCACACAATATCAGTTAAAATTTTTCAAAGATTTACCTTAGAGGAGTTTAGTTATATGGACAAAATGGTAAATTTTAATGTTCAAAAACATTCTTTTGACCAGAGGATAAATATTCCAGAAGGAATGAGGGCTGGCCAATTTTTATGTATGACACACATTTCATCCTCACAGAAACCAAAAAGAACAGACAAGAACATAAATAGGATAGTGCAAGAACTTCACTCAGGTTTGGAAAGTAATGCAATTTTGGTTCATCATGTAGCAACTGCTAAATTACTGCATAGCAACAGAATGTGGTGTTGTAATTTCCCAAATTTTCCAATGTAGACAATAATTAAAAGATCATTAGCAAATATCAGATGTTGTCATCTCTAAACAAGGCATGAAACAAACAATTTAGGGACCTTCATCATGATAGACAATATCTATATGTGAATTCTAAAACATTCCAGAAACACAATAAATAGGATACTAAGAATCCTAAAGAGACTTATGTCACCATCTAACAAATTACTCTTGTGGTAAGAAAACATTAAGAACACATTCTCTCCAAAACAAAGCTTCCATTTAGGAGCAATCAGCAGGACTTAATTAGAAAACATGAATAATTGAACATGATGCTGCTCTCTCTGAGCTACAAACTTAACAGTCATATAGAAGCAAATTCTTGTTGGAAAAAGAGCATGCTGTACTGAATCATTCTTGAATGTTTTCCTCTCTCTGACAGCAACCTTTTCAATAATATTTCAAAATGAAACCCTTCTGAGCAAATATAGGTCTTCAGTTGTAATAGAAAAAAATAAAACAAACAAAATCTTGCTGCAATCCCTACATAATGCCAGGTTTCTGGAAATATAATAGAAAAAAGAAGGAGACCAAACAGCCTGTGTTACAGAAATGGAAAAGCCAATTATCAAAAATTTTTGGAAGGGTAAGGGGCTTTGAATAGACAAAAATGTCTCTAAGAAGCAGAACAAAGTTGGATGACTTTCAAGCATATTACTTAGCTACAGTGATAAAAACAACACAAAACAAAACAAACAAACAAAAAATCCCAGCATAGTACTAGCATAAAGATAGACATATTGACAAATGGAACCTAGTTGAGAACTCAGAAATAGATGATCACATCTATGGTCAAGTGATTTTTGACAAGGCAGTCAAACCCACCCAGCTGGGCTAGAACAGTCTATTCAACAAATGGTGCTGGGAGAACTGGATATCTATATCCAAAAGAAAGAAAGAAGACCCGTATCTCACACTTTATACAAAAATTAACTATAAATGGATCACGGACATAAATATAAAAGCCACAACTATAAAACTTCTAGAAGAAAATGTAGGGAAACATCTTCAAGATCTTGTGGTAGGTGGTAGTTTCTTAAACCTTACATCCAAAGCAGGAGCAATGAAAGAAAAATAGATAAATGGGAATTCCTCAAAATTAAACACTTTTGTTCTTTAAAGGCTTTGTCAAGAAAGTAAAAAGGCAGCCTACTCAATGGGAGAGAATATTTGGAAATTACATGTCTGACAAGCATTTGATATCCATGTTATATAAAGAGATCATATAACTCAACAATACAAAGACAAGCAACCCAATTTAAAAATAGGCAAAAGACTGGAGTTGACATCTCCCCAAAGAGGAACTACAAATGGCTAAAGGCACATGAAAAAATGTTCAACATCACTAGCTGTTAGGGAAATGGTTCAAAACTACGATGAGATACGATTTCACACCTTATAGAATGGTCATCATCAAAAAACCAAAAACTACAAGTGCTAAAGAGGATATGGAGTCACAGCAACACTCTTTCACTGTTGGTAGGAATGTAGACTGGTACAGCCTCTGTGGAAGTCAGTTTGGCAATACCTCAATACATTGAATATAGAGCTATTGTATGATTCAGCAATCCCAATACCAGGAATATATTCAGAAAAATTGAAAGCAAGGTTGTGAACTGACATTTGCACATCAATGTTCGCAGCAGCATTATTCACAATTGCTGGAATATAGAACCAGCCCAAGTGTCCATCAACTGATGAATGGCTAAACAAAATGTAGTGTATACCTACAATGGGATACTATTCAGCTGTAAGAAGAAATGAAATTGGGATGCATGTGACAACATGGATGAACCCAAGGATATTATGTTGAATGAAATACCCAGACACTAAAGGAAAATTATTGTATGTTCTCATTAATATGAACTAAATACAATGAGTAAACTCACAGAGGTAAACTCTAGAGTATAGGTTAGTAGGAAATAGAATGTGGGTTGAGAATGAGCTGATGCTCAATGTACGTAGAATATTTTAATAAGGTTTATTGTAAAAGTGTGTAAATAAATAGAGTTGATAGTAACACATTGTAGTGAGTATAACTAACACTGCTGATATATAAATGAGATTGTGGCTGAAAGGGGTAGTCTGTAGATGTAAATGTCAATCTAAAAGAAATTTGAGAATAATCTAGAGTATAACAGTGATTTCAGTGGTGAATGAAGATTGGGGTTAATAGTATAAATATAAGAAAGTTCTTTTTAAAATGTTAAAAATATGGTGATACATGGGAAAACTATAACAAATGTAACTTCTGGACAATAATTAACAGTAATATTGTACTATTTTTGCAGCAATGGCAAAGAAGATATATCAATTCTAAGAGATTACTATAGGGGGATATAAAGAGGTATGAGATTTTTCCTTTCGGAGTAATGAAAACATTCTAAAATTAACTGAGGTGATGACAGCACAACACTGTCTGAAAATCAGAGTCACTGAGTGTACACTTTGAATAGATTGTAAAAAATCATGAGGTTGTATGACACCGGGAATCCAGTGGCAAAAGAGGGACTATGTTCAACAGTACAAATATGAAAATGTTCTCTCATGAACTATAGCAAATGTATAATTTAAATATAGGGTGTTAATAATTATGTGGATTGGTGGAAAATACACCAAATGTAAGATATGGGCTATAGTTAGTAAAAATATTTTGATGATCCTCTTTCAAAGTCCATAACAAATGTTTCACAACAATGCAAGTTGGTGGTGGTGGGGTGATGTATGGGCACCTTGTATGATGTTATGCATGTTTGTTTTGTAAGTTCACAGCTTTTATTATACACTTATTCTTTATGTATGTTCATATATGAATGATATACTTCAATAAAATTGTATTTTTAAAAAAGAGGAGAGGAGAAAAAAAGGTGTGGATTGGAAATAATTTAGGACATTGTTGCCTTCATAGAATTAATTATTCCAGCAACAGCATTAATGGCCAATCTCACAAATATTCTTTATTGAAGCACAATTTGAATATATTTACAGGTTTCCTATTTTGTAGAAGTCCTTCCCTAAGTAGGTGCAAGTTGAGCAAGCTTTGAATGAATACCTAGAATCTCCAGTGGTTATTTCAGGTAAAGAGCCCTTTAGGGCCCTTTAGGGGCTCTTCAGGGGCTTTTTAACTCAGCCCTTTAAAAAGTCACAGAAGAATTAGCTGACGAGATGAAGAATACAACCATTGGCAAGCAGTATATATAAGAACTAAGAGAAAAAAAATTATTAGAGGTAAATTTAAAGCAAAATCCATTATCTAAAAATAATAATGTGCAAAACAAACAGACAAGTTCCAAGTGTCTTTGATTTAACTACCCAGTTTACCTCACCAAGCAGTGGTTTCCCTAAAGCCAGGTGTACCACTACTTCTGTCTTGTTTCCTTTTCATGTATTTGGAAATATGTGCCATTGAATTAGGTCCCATCTGAAGGAGTAGGCTGGTAACCGAACTGTGACCCCTAAGCAGAGGGAGGAAGAGTCAACCAATAAGATAAGAGATTTTCAGTCAATAGGAGCCATTACACTAATTAATAATCAGCCAATCAATGCCTCCCGGTTAGCATACCCATTAACATAAAAGGCTAATCTAGTTTCCAAACCCCAGCCAATGTTCTCATGTGGAATCCAATGATTAAACAATTTAAGGCTGCATCCTCAGGGCAGCTGCACAGTGAACCTATATATAGCACAACCCCAAAGCCCAGAGCCTGCTGCCATCCTCGCCCTAGCCAGACTAACACCCGAGATGCAACCCTGAGCCGAGATGTAACACCAAGCTGTGCGCCTTCATCTTCACCCTGGGTGTGCTTCCATCATCGCCTCAGCCAGGCTTGAGCTGCAACTCTGAGGGTGCTTCCATCGTTGCCCCAACCAGGCTCGCACCACAACACTGGGCTATAATCAAATAAACATCTGGTCACTGTACTGAGGTCACATTTCTTCATTCTGAAGTCCATCCGAACCAAGAAACAAAAGTGACGATAACACCATCTTTGTTCTGGAAAACTAACCAAAGGATCCTCATCTCTTTCTGTATTTGTAATTTGTCTACTGTAACAAGGCATTGCAACTCACTCTTAAAAACTACAGCTACTTCTGCTGCTCTTGCTTTTTCTGAAGTTGCAAGACCTTCCTTGTCCTCTATATAACTTATACTCCTCTCTGAATCTTGAACCTGGCTGTTTTTTTCCCATTGGTAATGCTAACTTTGAATTATGCTTATCATGATGATACCAATTCATGCTAATTCCACCACTTTTGCTCTTTTTTCTCTCTGAGCCATTCCACTTGTTTCTCTCAGTTCTCTTAGAAAAGTCAGGATAATGTTTGCATTTGAAGCAACTTTCTAGGGGCTTTTGTTTGGAAGAAAACTCCTTGGATGGTTCTACTATCTGTTCTGTCTGCAGTATAGGCTCCAAATTCCAGGATGTCAGCAAAAACATTTAGCTAGAAAAGATGGTGAAAAGACTTATCCAGTATATTTGAGTGACATGTAATAAATTCTGTCATTTAATAAAAGTAAATAGCTCCAATTTCCTTTTAGCTATCTTCACAACATTTATTTAAAAAATTAAAAAGTTTATCCAAATTTAGGCTTTGTTAAGGTTCTCTCTTGATTTGTCTTGTTTTTTTATTCTCTATTTCATTAATTTCTGCTCTAATCTTTATTTCTTTCCTTCTGCATGCTATGGGTTTAGTTTGCTATTCATTTTCTAGTTATGTAAGGTATATAGTTAGGTCTCAGATTTTAGCTCCTTCTTTATTAATATAAGAATTTTGGAGCTATAAGATCCCCTCTTAGAACTGCCTTCACTGCATCGCATAAGTTTTCATATGTTGAATTTTCATTTGCACTCTTCATGAGATATTTAATGATTAGCCTTTGTTATTTATTCTTTTACCTACAGATTAAGATTGTTATTTAACTTCCTTATAATTATGGATTTTCCAGTTATCTGCCTGTTTTTTATTTCCAGCTTCATTCCATTATGGTCAGAGAAGATGCTTGGTATAATTTCAATCTTTTTAAATTTAGTGAAACTTGTTGTGTGATCCAACATGTGATCTATCCTGGTGTATTAGTCAGCCAAAGGGGTGCTGATGCAAAATACCAGAAATCTGTTGGTCTTTATAAAGGGTATTTATTTGGTGTAGAAGTCCACAGTTACCAGGCCATAAAGCATAAGTTTCTTCCCTTACAAAAGTCCGTTGCCACATGTTGGAGCAAGACAGCTGCCAACATTTGCCAGGGTTCAGGCTTCTTGGGTTCCTCTCTCCCCGGGGCTGCATTTCTCTCCGGGCTCAGCATCTCTGCTTCCTCCACCAGGTCATCTGTAGACTATGAGGCGTTCTAGGCTTTGCTTCTCTCCACAAGGCCAGCTGTAGACTATCAGGCTAATGGCTTGTTTCTATCCCATGGCCTTCTCTTCTTCCTCACGACCAAGCTCTCTTAATTCCCAGGGCTCTAGCTCAAGACTCCAACATCAAAACTGCTTCAACTCATTTCTTTGCCATGCCTTTTATATTTGATTCCCACCGAGGGGTGGGGCTCAACATCCTACTGACGTGGCCCAGTCAACACCCTAATCATAATTTAATTATGTCCAGATTAGCAGACCAGTTTACAAGCATGATCCAATATCTATTTTTAGAATTCATAATTACATCAAACTGCCAAACTGCTACTCCTGGAGAATGATCCAAGTGCATTTGAGAAAAATGTAGATCCTCTTCTTTTGGGGTACACTGTTCTGTGTATGTTTGTTTAGTTCTAGTTCTTTTATCAAATTATTCAAGTTCTCTGATTCCGTATTGATCTGCTATATTGGTGTTTTATCTATTGATGAGGGTGGTATATTGAAGTCTCCAACATTTATTGTAGAGGTGTCTATTTCTCCCTTCAGTTTTGCCAGTGTTAGTGTCATGTATTTTGGGGCATCCAAGTTAGGTGCGTAAATATTTCTCATTGCTGTTTCTTCTTGGTGGATTGCGCCTTTTATTAATATATCAGAAATGAGAGAGGCAGCATTACTACTAACCACATAGAAATAAAAAGAATTATAGGAAGATATTATGAACAGCAATACTGTCCAACAAATTAGACAACTGAGATGAATTGGACAAATTCCTAGAAATGCAAGAGAACTAAAACTGACTCTAGAAGGAATAGAAGATCTCAACAGCCCAATTACAAGAAAAAAGATTGAATCAATTGCAAAAACCTCTCAACAAATAAAATCCCAGGACCAGATGGTTCTACAGGTGAATTCTACAAATCATTCCAAGAAGAATTAATACTAATCCTGCTCAAACCTTTCCAAAAAAGTTGAACAGGAGGGAACACTACCTAACTCATTTTATGAGGTGAACATCACCCTAAAATCAAATCCAGGTAAAGATACCACAAGAAAAGAAAATTACAACCAAATTTCTGTTATGAATATAGATGCAAAAATCCTCAACAAAATACTTGCAAATCTAATCCAATAGCACAGTAAAAAGTTATACACCCTGATTAAGTGGGTTTTAACCAAGTCATGCAAAGGTGGTTCAACATAAGAAAATCAGTTAATATAATAAACCACATTTAAAAAATGAAAGGGAAAAAAAAACACAAGATCATCTTAATGGATACAGAAAAGGTATATGTCAAATTCAGCATCTTTTCTTGATAAAAAACACTCCAAAAGATAAGAATAGAAAGAAACTTCCTCAACATAATAAAGGCTGTATATGAAAAACCCACAACTAACATCTCACTCAATGGTGAATGACTGAAAATTTTCCCTCTAAGATCAGGATAAAGACAAGAATGCCCAGTCTCACTGCTGTTATTCAACATTGTGCTAGAAGTTCTAGCCAGAGCAGTTAGGCAAGAAAAATAAACAAATGGCAACCAAATTGGAAAGGAAGAAGTAAAACGTTCACTATTTACAGATGACATGATCATATATAGGGAAAGTCCTGAAAAATCTCCAGAAAAGCTATTAGAGCTAATATATGAATTAAGCAAAGAGGCAGGGTATAAGGTCAACACACAAAACTCAGTAGTTTCTATACACTAGTAAAGGGGGAGGAGGACGATTTTAGAAAAAAAAAAATTCATTTATAATAGCAACTAAAAGAATCAGATATCTAGGAATAAATTTAACCAAGGATCTAAAGGTCTTAAATGCAGAAAATTATATGATTTTGCTAAAATAAATCAAAGAAGACTTAAATAAATGGGAGGATATTCCATGCTCATGGCTTGGAAAAGTAAATATCATTAAGATGTCAATTCCACCCAAAATGATTTAAGGATATAATGGAATCTCCATCAAATTTCCAATAGCTTACTTTGCAGAACTGGAAAAGCCAATTATCAAATGTACTTGGAACAGTAAGGGGCCCTAACTAGACAAAATCATCTTGAAAATGAAAAATGAAGTTGGAGGGCTCACACATTCTGATTTAAAGCTTATTACATACAAGACAAAAAATTTTTATTATTTAAAAAAATTAGTTTTTAATTTGTTTGTATTTTATGCATTATTTTTAAAACTATCATTATTTCATTTTCGTATCGTTTTTATTTTGTTTATTTTCTTGGCTTCATCTTTGGATAGGTTTTGGATCACATAGGTGTATGTCCTAGAGTCTTTAATCTTTGGTCCATCCATGTGCCACCTGGGACCTGAATTTCAGCAGAGTTGCAACACCTACTCTCCAGTTCATTGGACTCACCCAGGACAGCTAACAAGGTGATGATGATGGACAACGCACATCCCAAGGAACAGAGAGAGTCTGCAACAGCAAGCAAGATAGTCCCATCCATCTGCCCCATGGGATCTAAGTCCTCTCTCAATTAGAGGTAGAGTGGGCATTGCCATCCCAAAATCCTGAGGATTGGGTAATGAACAATGGACTAAAGTAGACTTACTATTATTCTACTATAGACTTATTGTTATTCTAGTAATGGAAGAACTTTTATTATTGATATAAAGGCAGTGGCCACCAGAGGCTCTGAGGTAGAGTGAAAAATAGGTGTAATATGGGGGCATTTTGGGGACATTGGAATTATACTGCATGACATTGCAATGATGGATACAAGCCATTATATATTTTATCGCAATTTACAAAATTGCATGAGACAGAGTGTAAACTATAATGTAAACTATAATCCATGGTTAGTGGCAATGCTTCAATGTGCGCTCATCAATTGTAACAAATGTACCATGCTAATGAAGGATGTTGTTAATGTGGGAAAGTGTGGGAGGGGGAGGGAGGGGGACATATGGGAATCTCCTGTATTTTTTATGTAACCTTTATGTAATGTAAAGTTTCTTTAAAATAAATTAATTAATTAATTGAAAAAAAGCTTGTTAAAAAGCTACAGTGGTGAAAACAGCATGGTACTCACACAAGGATAGACATATACACTGTAGCCATTTGGCATTATTTATGAATTCCAAAAATAGATATTGGATTATGCTTGTAAACTGGTCTGTTCCTCTGGGTGTGATTAAATTATGATTAGGGCTTTGCTTGGGCCAAGTCAGTAGGACATTGACTCCCCGTCCCTTGGTGGGTGGGAACTCAGAGATAAAACTACAAGGCAGAGCAGAGGAGTGAGTTGGAGTTCTGATGCTGAGTTTTCATGCTGGAGTCCGAGGAAGTAAGCGCACACAGAGGAGCTTGGTCATGAGGAAGGACAAAAGGTCCTAGGAAAAGAGAAGAGCCGTTCGTCTGATAGCCTACAGCTGCCTTGTGGAGAGAGGCAAAGCCTTGAGATCCTCATAGTCTACAGCTGACCTTGTGGATATAGCAGATTTGCTGAGCCTGGAGACAAGCAAGCCCCAGAAAGAGAGGAACCCAGGAAGGCTAAACCCTCGCAGACATTGGCAGCCATCTTGCTCCAACATGTGGCAATAAACTTTGGTGAGGAAAGTAACTTATGCTTTATGGCCTGGTAATTGTGGGCTTCTACCCCAAATAAATACCCTTTATAAAAGCCAACCGATTTCTGGTATTTTGCATTAGCACCTCTTTGACTGACTAATGCATAGACTAATGGAATAAAATTGTATCTTTAGATATAGACCCTCCCATATACAGCCAATTGATTTTTGATAAGGCTGCCAAGTCCACTCAACTGGGAGAGTGGTATCTTCAACAAATGGTGCTAGGAGAACTGGATCTCCATATGCAAAAGAATGAAGGGGGATGGTTTTCACATCATATACAAAAATTAACTCAAAGTGGACTTAAGATTTAAATATAAGGATCTTGAACTATAAAACTCCTAGAAGTATAGGGAAGCATCTTCAAGATTATGTGTTAAGCAATGGTTTCTTAAACTTTATACCCAAAACATAGGCAACAAAAGAAAACAAAATAGATAAATGAGACTTCATCAAAATTAAATCTTTAGTGTACCAAGGGACTTTGTCATGAAAGTGAAAAGACAACCTATTCAATAGCAGAAAATATTTGGAAACCACATATCTGAAAAGGGTTTAATGTCCAGAATATATAAAGAAATCCTAAATCTCAACAATAAAAAGACAAACAACCCAATTAACATTTAAGCAAAAGACTTGAATAGGCATTTCTCCAAAGAGGATATACAAATGACTAAAAGGTAAGAAAAGATGCTCAACATCATTAGCTATTTGGGAAATGCAAAATCAAAACCACAATGAGATATCACTTCACACCCATTAAAATGGCTACTATTGAAAAATAACAGAATATTTCAAGTGTTGGAGAGGATGTGAAGAAGTAGGAGCACTCATTCATTGCTTGTGGGAATGTAAAATGTCTGCTGTGGAAGACAGTTTGGCAGTTCCTCAGAAATTTAAATATAGAATTACCATATGACCCAGGAAACCTGATACTAGATATATACCCAAAAGAATTGAAAGCAGGGACTCAAACAGATATTTGAACACCAATATTCTTAGCAGCATTATTCAAAACTGCCAAAAGATGGGAGCAACCCAAGTGTTCATCAACTGATGAATGGATATATAAAATGTGGTTTATATATACAATGGTATATTTGTCAGCATTTAAAGGGAATGAAGATCTGGTTTCTGCAAAAACATGGATGAATGTTGAAGATGCTATGTCAAGTGAAGCAAAGCAGACATAAAAGGACAAATATTATACAATCTCACTGATATGACATAATTAAGATAAGCAAACTCATAAAGTTAGAATCTAGAATATAGGTTACCAGGTGTTTTAGTTTGCTAAGGCTGCCAATGCAAAATAACAGAAATGGGTTGGCTTTTATAATAGGAAAGTTTTCAGGGTAAAAGCTTACAGTTCTGAGACTGCTAAAATGTCCAAATCAAGGCATCATTAGAGATGCTTTCTTACCAAAAGTCAGCTGCTGGAATATCCTGGATTCATGCCATGTGGCAAGGCTAATCTCTGGAGTACTCTCTCTCACGCAGCAGGATCAACATGGTGGTTCGTGTATATTTCTGCTTCTAGTTCTCTGCTTATAAATGACTCCAGAAAGTAGTTGAAGACCCAACCTGGGTGATGTCTCTCTAACACAGTCCAATCAATGGCCCTCAAGCAATCTAATCAAGTGATCCAAAGGTCCCTTAAGGAAATCTAATCAAAAGGCCCCATCTACACTGTGTTTACAGGCACTGTATGGGTGAGCTTAAGAACATAATTTTCTGTGGTCCACAAAAGACAAATCATAACACCAGAGATGAGTTTGTGGGGTCATGATTGGGGATTAAATTCTTAATTTGTACAGAGTTTCTATTTTGATTTATTGTAAAGTTTTGGAAATGGATGGTTTTGATAATAGCACAGTATTTTGAGTGTAATTAACAGCAATGAATTATAAAATATGGCTAAAAGGGGAAATTTTAGTTCATATATATGTTACTATAATAAAAATTAAAAGATAACACATAGAACTGTACAACACAGTGAGCCATATTGTAAATGATGGACTATAATTAATAGTAAAATCATAGTGGCCTTTCATCAATTGTAACAAAGGTACTATATTAATGCAAAGTATTAAAAATAGTGTGGGGGTATATAGGAATGCTGTATTTTACATGCTTTTTCTATAAACCTACAACTTCTCTAATTTAAAAATTTCAGGAAAATTTCAGAAAGAAAGGATGATCCAAAGCAATTCAATTTTGAGAGGCAGTATAATCCAGTACTTTCTTGTGGACCCTGTGACCAGACTGCCTCAGATTCCAATCTCAAGCCTGCAACTTCTTACTTGAATGACCTTCAGCAAGTCACTTTAGCTCCCTGAGCTTCAATTTCTTCATGTGCAAAAAAGAGTAATATTTCTCTTGATGTTTTTATGAGAAATAATTGAGCTAATTATGTAAAGGGCATCAAAAGATACCTTTTAAATAATAAGCATATTAAGTGTTAGCTATTAATAATATGATTATTAGTGATGGGAGAAAATTGGGTGTTAATATTAAATTATTTGGAATTTATTTTACATTTTATAAAAAAAGACTAGTTAATATCCAAGACCTCTTCCAACCTTAAAATATGAATTTCTCAGGAATTTCTTTGTGTAAAAATACCTTTCAAACTAAAACAAAACCATTCTTAAAATATTTACAATTAAGTTTATGTGGAGCTGCCTTATTTTTTAGTTTCATATTGTCACAACCTATTATATATTACAGAAGAAATACTTTTTAAATTCTGTTAAACATAAACATATTTTATAATTTTATTCAGTACTAAAATAAAATTATATTAATATTTTTCTCAATTTTCTGATATTATTCTTGTTTTATGTATTTGCTACCTTAAATCACTTTTTCCCATTTTTTCTAGAAAGAAGGAAATGTTGAAATTTCTTGTTTCTTTCTGAATAATGAAATCCTATGTGGATGGATGGCTGTGAAATTTCTCATCATTTCATTTCATATGTAATATTACAGAGCCTGAAGTATAAACAAAAACTAAAAAATTCCTTTATCTCATAATAACCATAACGATACTTCCTGTAAAAACAAATAACCTTACCAGAAAGCAGTTTCAGAAAGCACCTTTTTCAAAGAGAAATTATTTTAAAAATACAATCTTAAGTTTGGAAAAGAGCTAAGATGTCAGATTTTCTGTGTAATGTGTCCAACGCATATGAAACATCTTTTTCTAAGAATCATTGATTCAATTTTTAAAAGCTAGGAATGGAAGCTCATTATTTAACATATCCCATTTCATTGCATTTCTCAAAAATTCAAATCAAGTCCAAAGACACCTTCATGTAATTTACCTGTACAAATCTTGCTTCTGCCTTCTGGATTAAGAAATAAGTGCATTATCTTAAGATATTTTTTATGTGATTTCTTAATTTTAACTATGCTAATTGTTCTTCCCTAGTCATGTTCATCTTTGAAAATCTAAGGTATTTTCAAAATCCTTTTTTTGTTCCCTTTTAGACATAAGAAAATAGATTTCAATTTAATGAAGCACACAGAACTCAGAAGGCCACATTATCCTCTGGTTCTTTTATTAATTTTTTATGCTTCTTCAGGAGTTCCCTTAGAAAACAGTAACAAAAACATTTAATATAATTTGTCCAAAAATAGAAATTGTCTATTTGGGAATGTCCTCAAATCTGAAACATATCATGAATCTCTTTTCTTTCCATCAAGCACTATGTTATCAGTTTTAAAGTCCAGTCCAGTGTTTACTTATATTTACTTGTGATTAAAATCAATTTCTTCAAATTTTCTATTTGGAGGCAAGTCAATTTTGTATAAAGCGGAGTAAGTGTTATGCTTTAATAGTAAGATTGGGAAATAGAAAACAAACCCGATGACACATTTTGTTCAAAGCCACAAATAAATAGTAAACATGAAATCATTCTCTACTTTCCCACTTGTGAGGAGTGAAGCACATGTCTTCTCAGGGCTAGTAAGAAGAAACCCTTCCCTCATCTTCTCATCTCTGAATGATACTTGCCTCCTTTATCCATTCCCTGATATGTGTAACCACAAAGGGAGAAGATTTGGAAGAGCTCGAGAGGATGTGCTAAAGAATATCTCACCTGAGAGATTTCAGGTGATTCCTTTATAGTTGGGGCAGAATAATAGTGGGAGCTTTTGTGTGTTTGTAGGAGTTGGAGATGAAATGTGAAGAATGATTATAAGCAAGAGAGAAAAGAAAAGAGAAACATGTTTACTTTTGGAAGTTGAAATAACTCGTGGTCTGGCCAAGTTGATTTTTACAAAAATTATATGAAAACCCCAAAATTCAATGTGCATGAAATTGTTGGTGGGAGAACAATCTGTTTGAATAAAGTTAATTTAAGTGAAACATAATATGGGAAAAGAAAGGAGCACCTTATTAATTTTGCATTTTTAAGAACATGTTTTATGAATTTGTGAAAATGCCCTATAAACTAAGTAACATGTTAAAGAATAAGAGGAAAAACAAAAATTTTATTCAATCCAGTTGTGTTTCATTTCCAGGTTTCAATGTATGCCTTGGGAAAGTGATTTAAAATTCATAACTAAATCCTCACTTGCATCAGGAAATAATTTTCTATTCCATTTTAAAATTTATTTTTAAAGGAAAAATGTTATATTGAAGGAGAGTTTACATCATTCATTAATAAGAAAACTTTGCCTTTTTACATAATATTTTGGTCAGAGATTCTGAGCATGTGTACTTACATTTATTTAATGCAATCTATAAATCTAAGACAATTTAGACAATGCTGATAAAGATTTTCAGGTAAATCACACCAAAGCTCTACTGCATGTTGTGACATCATGTGCTGTAATTTCTAAGTGAAATCGGCAAGCTCTAACATTACTAATTCAAAAATGATCAGGTAATGTACCTGACATGACTGTTCCATGTGACTTGAAAAACACCCTAAGATTCAGTCTAGGACCTTCATGAGATGAGGGAGAGAATTTGATTTTCACTAAATTCTGACCACCCAAAAAGGGATCCATGATTTGATTGCAGAGCTTGGAGTTAGAGTCCAAGATTCTTAGTCATACCCTAGGAATGCAAATCAACTCAAGAAATACATGGTTTTTAAAAACTTACACTGTATCTGGCATGGTATTGCTAATTCTGTACTTTGTCATTGCATGTTTAGCATGCCTTTCTGGCATATTGAGTTGAGTTTGATGATACTAATTTGATATTTTCAAGAGAAGCAAATACTGTGTGGCTTTTGCCATTCTTCTTCAATGAAAAACTGCCTTTCAAGGGGACCATTCAAAGTCACCCTCAATGGCCTATAAATATACCCCAGGTATGTCTCCCTAATAAAAGCATTCTCTGAGAATGCTTTTATACACAATGTGAATGTGCATTTTTCAGTTTTTCTACTTATCTATGCATTAGGTCACTAGAATTTTATATGTGCTATTATTTAACTCCTTGAGATAGAGATTGCTAATATCTAACAAATACATAGTGGTAAGACTACCACTTAATTACCCACTCTTGGGAACATATCTAAAATAAATAATTCAAAAGTGGAAAACTTTATTTACAATTTCAGTATTATTTATAATTGCAAATTATTATAAATATCCTAAATGTTCGATAATAGGACAATGCCTAATTATTTGGTACATGAATTCAAATAAATGTTTTGAACCATAAATCACACTTATGAAGATAAATTTATGATAATTATGAAGATATTTATGAACTAGAGTAAACTGATAAAAGCAAAATATGACTTCCATAACATAAGATATAAATACATGTGTTAAATTGGTATAGAAAGACAAATAGACTTAGTCTTGAGAGTAGATTTTATTTAAAAATGCTCCATACTGGTGTTATACATATTGTAAATTGCATAAAATAAAGTCAGTCCAATGATCTTATTTGCGATAAGGCAGAAATAGCAGAATCCTTGCTTTACCAGAAAACTACCCATGTTTTTGTGCATGTCTAGCTAAATTGACAGTCTTATATATTTGATTTTACTCTCTTCTGGGTAAGTATTTCACACTATAGGCTAGGAAATGAGATAAATGTTGGTAGATAGAGGTAAAAAGAGTCTAAAAATATATAAGTAATGACTTTCTATTGAAAAAAAACTGAGCCAGAAGTACTTGGGTAAAGTAATAATATTGACTGCTGTTATTGAGCAGATAGGTGCCCTTCACTGAGCTTTATATTTACAAAGAAATTCAATTACCATATCTATGTACGTGATTATTACTATTATCAACCCTATAACTTAGATGAGGAAAACAATTCTTAAGATTAAGTAACTTGCTTGGAATTGTAGTTCAAGCAATGTTAAGCCCAGCTCTTTTCCCCAAGAACTTTAGACTTAATCCCAATACTCTATTGCCTTGACTTGCAAATGGATCTGGTTTCTCATTTATTCTACAGAAAACCTGAATATACAGGGAAGTCTAGAACTACAGTGGTCGGAGCAGGAGTTTTGTTTTCAAGTAGACCAAGGGCCAAGTTGCTCTTTGTAAACTTCAGTAAAAGTGGTGTTTTCTGCAAGCTTTGGATTCCTCTTGGTAAAATGAAAATAATAGGAAAACTTTTTTCCCCCAGGGGGTTGTTGAGAGGTTTTAAGACATAAAATTTGTCATTTCATCCATTTATTCAGTCAATATTCATTAAACAGCTACGTGTGCCAAGCCTTCGGATAGCATCTGGAAATACAAAATGAGTCAGTTGAGGGAAAGAGAAAGACAATGATTAGAATACATATGCAAATCAATGTATAATTAAAAACTGTTCTAAGTGTCATAAATAAAAGTAAACGGGAGGGAGTCTTTAGTAGTTATATAAAAGGGTAATTTTAATAGATAAGTCTTTAATAGCTTAGAAGAGCTGCAACATCTGAGATCTGAAGGGAAGCAGAGGATTAATAAACAGAAATTGTACGGAGAGCCTTCCTGGCTGAGGGCAGCATATGAAAAGGACTCTGCACACTCTGGCCCAAACTTTTCACTTCAGCCTTATTTTATGCAGCTCTTTTGCTTCAGGGGCAAAAGGTTACTTGCCTTGTTTTGATTTCTCACAAACACACATTTCTTCCTGATCAGATTTCTGGTTTGTTTTCTTGTTACATTTTTACATTTTCCTTGTTAAATAACAATTGAGTATCACCATTGACCTGAGAGTAATTCGCAAGGGCATTCCTTTTTCATAATGTTTAAACATTATTAGAAATAATGAAAACCGAAGGTATTTGATATTAACAAAGCAAATCAATTTATAAAGATAACTCAAAAACTGGTAGTAAATGACAGATACAGGGCATTATATATCTTATCATAACTTACAAAATTGTACTGGAGAGTTTAACCTATAATGTAAACTATAATCACTCTTAGTGGCAATGCTCCAATATGTGTTCATCAGTTGTCACAAATGTACCACACTAAAAAATAAAAATAAAAAAATAAAAACTTGCAGTACATGAAAAAAAGAAGACAATTGAGGTTTACCTCTGGTATTTTAGGAACAAATTGAGTAAAGTTTATTTAATCTTACTTTATTTCTAAATTAGACCCAGGGGTGATTTTTTAATGCAGGAATATGGAATGTAGCTCTATATCTGAATGAATAAAGTTGAATTCAAACTTATATCTATGTTTTCTGTTCTGGGATATACAATCTGTAAATGGTTTTACACTTTCATTTTATTCTATTATTTGATTTCAAGAATTACTGCTTTCTGGGGGAAGAAATCCCATATCTCATCTATAAACTGGGAATAAAACTTACCCTTAACCCTGCAAGACTAAATTAAGCAAAGTAATAACTTTTTAGGTGTTTTTAAAACTTATTTACCTCGTTTATACAGTTTCTTAACAAAACCATCTTTTTTCCTCCCTATTTTGATTATCTAAAAAAAATCCCCTCCTAAATCATGAGTGAATTCAAATGCTATTTGGAACGTGATCTTAAAATCTGAACTGTATTTCTAACTTTTTGAATATTTTCTCAGAGCCAGTAATCTTCCTATGGGAAGTAGTAGTGATTAGAAATTGTAAGCAAGTAAAGGTATGCCTGGGTGCACACTGATGATATTATTCATACATAACTGTGTGATCAGAGGATAAGTTTATTGTAATGTACTGTGTGGTATGGGATTCCTACTTTTTGACCTTGAGGATTATATATAATGTCACATGGTAAATGTGGCAGTTTGATATTATTTATGAAATCAAAAAAGGAGATATTGATTATGTTTGTAAACAGGTCTTTTCCTCTGGGCATGATATCCTTTGACTGTATTAGATTCAGCTGAGATGACTTTCATCAAATTTTGTTATGATTAGGGCTTTTATTCAGCTACATCAGTAGGGCATGCATGATTGAGTCCCCATCCCCTTGGTAGACAATAAAACAGACTCTTACACTGAAGTAGACACACAGAAAAAGAAACTGCAGAGAAGAGAATTTGGTTTTGATGCTGGAGCCCCAGAGAGAGTTGAGCCTTTTGTCTAATAGTTTACAGGTGAACTTGTGAAGAGACCAGAGCAGCTGAGCCTGTAAAGAAACGAGACCCAAGAAGAGAAATGAGCCCTATAGCTGAAATCGGAAGAAGCTGGGACCATGGAGTCTTAACAGGAAGGAGGAAGACTGAACCCTTGCAGACATCACCCGCCATCTTGTGTCAACACATTGCAACAGACTTTGGGTGAGAAAGTAGCTCTTATGGTACGTTGAGCTGGACTCTTTAGGGCCTTGTGACTATAAGTTTCTACCCCAAATAAATGCTTTTTATTAAAACCAACAGATTTCTGGTACTTTTCATTAGCACCCCTTTGGCTGACTAATACAGTAAAGAATAAACTGCTAAAGTGAAAATGAAACAACAAAAAGTTAGGACATAAACTTAACCAGTCAGACATTTTAGGGGCTTGAGGAACCAAACTCTCATTGTTCATGAACTGAAGGATATTTCTGAAAGTGTTGTTCTTTCTTTGTTCTGTTTTCATCTTATGATATCCTCCATCATCAGCTTTCAGTCTTGCAAACACGAAGAATTTCTGGGCTTTTACTGTTGTTATAGTTATCGTTCCAAAGACGTAGTTGGCACACATTATGCAATAGGCATTAATCTCAAACTACCAAATCCTTAAACGTTAGCATACTGTTACAATGCTTGAAAAGGACTGAGCAAAATTCTTCCAAAGTTTAATTTATAAAGCACAAATTATAAGTAAGGGCACATTAAAATGTGCTCTCTTGTGATATGTATGCAAATATGTTTGCCCATATATTATAGGCGTAGAACATGTACAATTGGAAATGAAACATAAACACAGTAGCAAATAAATAGTAAGATTTTGTGCAATATTAAACAAATTCCTTTCATATGTGTAAAAAAAATGGTCACAACACATTATACTGTATTCTACAACATGATAAAAAAGATAATGAAATGAGAGTAGTACCTGTATCAGTTTCTAAAATTCATTTTTGGGATAAATTTCTTCACTTTTCTCTTACTCATCCTTCTTTTTACCAAATCCCCTAATTCTGATTTTCTTAGTTCATAGTTTTCTTTGGATGTGGCTAGTGGGAACAAGTTTCACATATTACCCAAGTGAAATGTCATGGTAACTAACCAGACAGATTGGAGAGCTCTTTAAGGTATATAATAGAGAGTGAAGATGGATTAGATATAAAGGCTGAAATATAAGGGAATATCAATGTTTTGAGAGTTGCACAATTGGTTTTTTGGGGTTTGTTATTCATTCAGATAAGTAAGACTACTCGCAGGCATTGGTAATGCTTGGGGTAGAATTCCTAGTTCAAGATTACTTAATATTTTTAAATAATTGCAAGCACTCAGTATGGCAGTGCTATGTGATGCCACTGATCCCTTTCCAAACATCTTTGAACAAAGTATATTCCTTCACAGCAAAATAGCATTCTAATTTCTTTTATAGACTATAATATTTTACAAAATTGCTGAAGCATAACTTAGTTTTATTTTTTGCTTCAATTTCTTTCATGTTTCTACAGTATATCTTTACCCTTCAAGATAAAGTTAGGCACAAAATGTGCCCATAGTCACACAGTGACAAGACCAGGATTCCAAACCCTGCCATTTGATTAAGAAATTTTTGTCTTGAATCCAATAATCAACTTAATGTACAGGACATATCACTTTAGTAAGATTCTAAAGGTTTGCATTTTAATATTAAGTTAATATTAACTATGTGTGTAGCCTTGTGCATATGTTGCTTCATTCAGTTCAACTAATAATAATTAAGAAAATATTATTTTAAAAATCTATTACATACAATAAAGCAATAAGTATAGATTTGTCTAGAAAAAAAAAATGGTTTTTGAGCACATAAACCATGGAAGCCTTCCACAGCAAAGAATGATTTTTGAAATATCTCCAAAGTGATTATGGAATGAAAAACTTGCTTTGTCATTTACTGATGAGAAATTTTCCAATATACCTTCTTAAAAAAGTAAAAGGTGAACTGAATTATCTTTCAGGTAGTTCCTTTACCTTGTGTACTTCCCCGGGGTGCAAATGTACAAACACAAGAGGGAAGAGATATGTGAATATTATTGTTTGGGATCTTTTCAGCCTCATTCTCCTTATATAGACCTAACTGAATATGACTGCATAAACAAACAACCAGTTCTAAAAAACAACTGGAAGGAAATACATCAAAATATTATTTTGATTCTCTTTGATGGGATTACTGATATATATTTTATCTTTTTAATATGTCTTTATTTTCTGAATGTATAATGAAAATGCATTGCCTGTTCAATAAAATATGCTTTATTATATAAAAAAGGATAAAATATATTCAATTTTTTGAACGATTTGGGCCCATTAAAGTTTAATCACAATTAAAGTTAATTAAAGCTATGTATGTAATGGTATCAACTCTCCTTTATAATATAGGACAGTACTATATATTTAATCTAATCACAAACAAATAATTCTAATATCATACTCACCAATCTGTTGGTGACAATTGTTTTGGTGAAACAAATTAATAAGCATGAAGGAGTGTTCATAAAATAACAGTAGGTCTACCCCCATTTGTTTCTTAACTGGGTTATTAAATGACTTCAGAAAGATCTTGAGGTTTGAAATAAACTGGTTCTCTTAATTTCTGTCATGTGATTCCCAAATTTTGAATCTTAGTTTCTTTATCTTTAAAAATGGGCTTAAAATGACATATATTGCTCATTAAATATTATTTCTTTGTAGCAATAATAGCTATTCTTTGTTAAATATTTCCTATGAGACATCTATGAAAACATCTCTTCAGAATGGGTCATATTAGAATCTCTTGTTCACAGAGTAGAAAATTGAGAATAAGAGTGGTTCAATAACTGGGCCATGTAAATAGTGAGGGCATGGCTGGAATTCACACCCAGACAGCCTGATATTTGAGTTCAAGCTCCTAACAGCTAACAACTATGGATATCACCTCCTATTCTCATAGAAACTTAGAGTTTAGCTTTTCTTTAATCAAAACTGACCTGCTAATACTAATATTTTGCTTACACTAACACCACCAGAATTTAATTAACTCTCGGTTCTTTCCCATGAAGAAATTTCCTTAGACTTTCAGATGCAAAGAGACTTACAGTTCAGCCAATTTTCTGCTTTTAGTTACCCATATTTCTCCTTGTCTTATATACAAAGAAATTCCACAAACTGTTTTGTAGCAGACCTCTGTTATTTGTCTACTGGTACTAATTCAATTTGAAACAAAGCAAAAAAGTTGGGAGATTTTTTTTTCTTCTTTTATTTGAATTTATTAATCCTCACAAAATTCGTCCAGCTAGGAAGCTGCAGGGTACTTTAAACCAGGTCATTTTAACTAAACATAAATGCAGCACAAATTGGATGTCCCCTCAGGCCTTTGAACCTACTTGAAGTGAAAACTGTATGCAGGCCTTTCGTTTTTTCTCTACATGTGCTTGGACTGTAGCCAAATTCTCAGCAGAAGCGCACATTTGCCAGAATAGGACCAGCTGCAAAAGGTTTAGAAAGTATGAGCACTAGCTAGCACTTTGTAAAGGCTGAAAAATACAAACGATCTCTGAACTTTAATTACTTGATTTCTCCAAAGGCACATGTAGCAACCTCGGACATATGTCCGTGCATAAACTCTTCACTCCTGTGGGGTATGAGAAGAAGACAATCAGCTTCGGAGCTTGACTGGTTTTGCAATCCGGGTTTGCCATTTAGTTGTGGCAATAATTAAATTCCTCTGATCCTCACTTTCACGTTGTTTCATCTTACTTTAATGGTTTTGTGTGTGTGTATTCCGGAAACAGCAGATTCTCAACAGTTTTACCATCACCTTGAAGCCTGATACTTTGCTGTCCCAGTATTCAGAAGTGGTCCTTTAAGATATTCATTTCTTTAATAAGGCTTCAAACATCTCTCTCTCTTTCTGTAGCTTTCTCTCCTTTTCCAGTGGCAGACGGCCTTCCTCTGTAGCTGTCTTTCTAATGACTTTCTAATAGCATCATTGTACAGAAGACTTGCCTTTTACAGCAAGAAAAGCACTCAAATTTGTAAAGCATTCATAAAAGTCTTTAAAACTTATTTAAACTGAATTAATATGGTCTCAAGTATCAAATTCCTTGAGGCTTGAAAGATTTGGGTATTAAATGGGAAAAAAAAGTTTTTCCCAATTCTCATTAAAATAATTTATATAAACGGTTCAACTAGGAAAGACAAAATAGGTTTTCACTTAAATACTGAAGTAGAAAAAGGCATCTTGCCAAGTAATGTCTAGTGAACTCGGGCATATTGAATGATTTTTTTTTCAAGATCAGCTGTTCTTACTGAACTCTACAACTATATCCTGCAATGTCAACATACCAGGTTTAATGTCACTGCAGATGCATTCCCTTTCCTGAGGAATGACTAGGCTGAAGGAAATTGCCAATCCCAGAAATAAAACGGGGACTATGTCCTGCTTCAGCAATGCAAACACTATTCCCTGTTTATAATATAAATAAAAAATGACAAATGTCAATGTTGGACGACTACAAAAGGAATGAATTGGAAATAAGTCTACTTTCTTTTTCTGGGTTCCTTGTGGCTACATTAGTTCCTGAGAAATACAGACCTATGTATACCAGAGGCCTTTCAAATTAGTCCAATAATTTAGAGTCACTTAACTTAAAATGCCTGAACCAATATTGATTAAAAACTCGGCTTCCAGCTGGGTTGAGTATTCTGGGGGTTAACCGAACTTTCTAGCATGTACAAAAGACACCCACAGCTGAAACTCTGGGACAGAGAAAAGAAGACCTTCAAAGTCTGATGAATTATATGCCAACTCAAGGCCCTCACAGTGGCAGACTAGCTCACACTTACAGGGATAAATCAAAGCATTAATCGGTCTTGTCAGTAAAGCAGGTGTTTCCACTGGTTTTACGGTTCATTTTCATGCAAAAGGGTTGTGGGATATAGAAATCATGAGGGATTGCAAATAAATGGCAATGACAAGATTGATCCCACAAGGCTAAGGGGCCAAAATCAGACTGTCTTTTCATATTATGAAATATACCTAAGAGTAGTGCCTCTTTAAGCTCTGGCTCCACAATAGCCTGTTTGTGAGCTCAGGATTTTTCTCCTTTTCCAATTTTTTTCCCCTCTTTTTGATATGCCAAAATCCTTTCTTTTCTTTTCATGATAAACTATTCCAGCAGCTATAGCTGGTTATGAATGTTAGAAAATGATGGCACACGTGACTTTACAAAAGGATTTTTGTTTTGAAGGATTTTAATGGCAGGATATACAAACTGTGTAATCTGGTTCCAAGATGGAAAGGGATGAGTAGAAGAAACAAATCTCCAATATGTGCCCATTTGAAAGTTCAGAGATAACAGAAATATCATTAAAAAGTCCAGGAATATATACAAAATATTGAGATGTTACATTTTAATGTGTGATGACTAAATTTGGGAAAAAATTGTTTAAAATTATGAAAATCTCAAATAAACATATGGCCCATCTGGTGTTTTATAAAAAGACAATTTTGATTTATTATTTATTAGTTTACTAGATTTGTTAAGTGAATAGACATTGAGACAGTAAAATATCAGTTGAAAAACATAACTAAAATTACACTTGTAAATTCTCTAGTAGATTTTATGATTGTTTTCTTTTGTATAGTATTATACTTTTGGATAAATTCCAAAATTACATATCAACTAGATAATAGCCAATTATTGAGTACTTACTATGTTCTGAAAATTACTCTAAGTGCTTAATATATACTGTACTCATTACAACTGTATGCGGTAAGTACTAGTATTATCCCCAAAAGGAAACATAAACACAGAGACGTTATTTAAAGCAGAGTAATTTGCTTTAGGTCATGTAGTTACTAGGTCTGGAATTCAAACCCAGACTGACTCCAAGAGCCCTTATGCTCACCCATAATACTCTTCCACCTCTAGAGAATAACTAGAGTCCTTATTATCAATATTAATGTTAATATTTTTAAGTGTTACTCTAAACATATATGTATTTGCAATACAGATTTCTTTTCTAAACAAAGCAATTTGAATAAAGAGTGAATTTCATAAGCCAGATTATTTTTCATAGTGACTTTCCATAAAAACTCCTGTTCATAATATATAATAAATTCTAGCTGAAGAGTTTACATTATCTTTTCTAATAGCAACTTTAAAGCAAACCTAATGATGTCCTCAATTGCCTGAATGTTTTAGTACCTACAGTTGAAGTGCCTCAGGTGACAAAAAAGCTAAAAGTTGGTTTGGAAAAAACAGTACCTCAATTTTCTATCTGGTAAAAATCTTGTTTAATCTCTGTCTTATGGGACCTGCAAGTACTGTTAGATAAGATTTATATCTGTAGAACTGTAAATTTCCAAGATGATGAAACTGTTCACTAGTATCTTAGTGCCATGTGCACAATCTGCATGGGAATTCTGCTCAAGTCTTGGAATGTAGATTCCCCAGAGCACGAGTAAATATTTTCATATAATAAAAATGTTTTGTGACATCAGGTTAAGAATACCCATACATCCATCACAACAAAAAGGAGATGGAGGGAAACAGATGTGGCTTAAGCCATTGAGTTCCCACCTACCACATGGGAGATGCCAGGGTTCAGTTCCCAGTGCCTCCTGGAGAAGACGAACAAGACAGCAAGCTGGCGCAACAGGCTGACGCTGCTACCTGACTCAACAAGGTGATGCAACAAGGAGAAAGAGGAAACACAATGAGAGAGATAACAAAGCAGAGAGTGGAGATGGCTCAAGCGATTGAATGCCTCTTTCCCACATGGGAGGTCCCAGATTTGGTTCTAGTGCCTTCTAAAGAGAAGATGAGCAGACAGAGAGCACACATCGAATGGACAGAGAGAGCAGACAGCAAGCACAAACAGCGAGGGGGTGGGGGGAAATAAATAAATAAAATGAATCTTTAAAAAAAAAAAAGGAGATGGAGTTCTTGAGTTTGAGCAACTTTTCCTGGTGTCAGCATTTCTCTAGATGATTCATCTTTTATTCCATTGTAAGATTGATCAAACCCTATTGTTTGACACTTCAGGTTTTATAGTTGTAAATAGAGGATATATAGTCATATAGCAATCACATCTCACTGGCTTGGACATTATGTTTCCTAGGGACAAGAATTTTTAACTCAAACATTCATGGATAGTTCTCAAAGTGGCTCTGATGGAATTGGATATTAATTGAAAATGATATTGAATTAGAATATTTAATGAAGTTATGCATTTTTATGGGAATATGATACATAAATTACATCAGATTTCAAAAAGTTTATGTTGCAACAAAAGCAGGAAAATCAGATTGAAATAATTTTGTAAAATGCTGTTCTTAAGTAGTCATTCCATGTTAATACATTATTATACCCAAGAGGGCAACCTAATTAATGGCAGTCCCTTGTGGAAAGACAAAAGTAATTGTCAATAGTGATTTTTTTTTCCTGCTGATGAATAAAAACAGAGACAGATATACTCTTTTGAGAATCCTTTGATGGCATTCCCAATTTTAAGCATGGAAAAAAATGGTTCTTATCATTTTGGTTAATATTCTGATTAACTAACTGACTTTAGTATCTGTGCTCTCACCAACTAAAGAGCTCTTCTTGTGAAGGAAATACTTAGAATCTGTTATATGATGGCCCAATATGAATACTTATTTCTTTTTTTTTTATTTTACTTGTCTAAAATAACCTCATGCTGAAATGTTCTCATAATGTTAAGTCAGAAATATGATTACGATATTAAAGATAATCCTTTGATTAAAAATCAAAGAGAATATACTGATTTGAAAAGTCAGAGATTAGCAGAAATTTTCAGCTAATGTTATAGAAAAATACATTATCCTAATTTTTTATGTACTATGTAAAATTTTACATTGTTAATCTAATTGAATTACAGAATAGATCCCTATATTTTTAAAAAGGCCATTTTTTCAATAATGAAAATAATTATTGAAAATGCAAAATATAGCGAGAAGTGGAAAGAAAAGAAAACCATAAATTTAGCCACATCATCTAAAAGAATATCTTTAGGTGACTTTGTTAAAATTTTTTTAAAAATTATGTTTCATGTAAGACTTTCATCTTCACTTTTCTGGTTATCTTACATTTTAAGCCATAAAAATGTAATTTGTATGCACATATTTATGTTATTTTAAGTGTACTATGGACACAGGTACATGAATTGTATTTTAATTATTTATTTAACCAATATTTATTGAACACATAATGTGTCCTTTTACTGTATTTACTGGAAGAAACCATTTCTACTCTTTTTATTGTTTATAAAGAACGCAAAATATGGATAATAAGATGACAGATTAAACATTGTTTACTTTTTATGATAATGAGCTGAATGCAGCACTGAGGAATTTATGGCAGCACATTTACTTCCAAATATGATTTAGATTACTTTCACATTATTGCATGTAAACCCTTTCCATAATAAGGCTAGTCAGGAACTAGATTTGGAAATGTGTTCTTCCAGAGCCTGTTCCAAAGAGTTGTTTTTAAGATAGGATATGGCATAAGAAAACTACTGTAAAGCCTCAACATTCATTTTTACAAATAGGTTTTCTGCAGCCAGTTTGGTTTCCTAACCTAATTTTTATGTAAAAGCAAATTGATCAGGGCTGTAGGAAACAGAGCGCCTAACTCTACAAATAACCTCTGTAAATAATGCATCTAGGTAAATTCAACTACAAGTTGCATAAGTGTAGATGCAACATTCATTGATTTTTTTTCCTTCTTTATTTGAACAAGCAGAGAGTAATGAATATGTATTAAGAATATGAATATAAATGATGATGAGTTTAAAAATCTAATCCATAACATCCATTCCCCTGGTGTCTGGAATATATTTTCTAGCAACTTTAATAGCTAATTTCAAACTAAAGATGTCATGTATGCTTGGCAGAACAATATATTTTTGGAGGGAAAGAAATATAAAGAACAGTTTATAAGTTTTGGTTTTCATAAGGGAAGGTATTACAATGTCTTAAGTAGATCATATTCAAGCCAACTTGTATCGTTCACAGTCACATGCCCTTCCCCACGGTCTGTTATCGTTAATTTACTGAACCAAGAACAATTTTGGAGCTGTGTTGTGAACCAAACAAATATTCCAAGTTTTAGTTTTTAAATTGGATCCAATGCTAGCCACACATGGCAGTTTAATTCAACATTCAGTAGATTCAGTTACTAGTCTGTGAAATTAAATGTTAGCTGTTGCTTGAGCTCAGTTTCACTTAGGGCAAGAAAACAGAGATCAAAAAGTAATCCACCCTCTGTATTAAAAGTTAGAAATGGCAGATCTAGTACTGTCACTGCTTATGCTGCTGTATTGTGCTATATATGATTTTAAAGTCATATTTCATTTTCTCTTCTCCAACACAGTAGTGCATACTTAAGTAAATTGTTAAATTATAACAATACATAACATAATAACATAAGAATAATAACTATAATAGGGAAAGAGCAATGGTTTGAAAGTCAAGCAAGAGATTGGCTTTCTTCTCTAGAATTAGTCAGTTACTCTTATTCTGTAAATTTTAACTCAAGGCTTAGCTTATTAAAATGTTCCTTCTCCATCAGAGGTAAAAGGACCTCTCCATCTCTGGATGCTAATATCTTTCAATATTATCCATAGTTGAAATGCAGTGATTCTCAAGACAATATGTTAACTATGACAGTGAATACAAATGGAAAAAGACTATTTACAGTTAGAGGAAATAGTGTAGATTTTCACCTCAAGATAGTGATAGATAAAGATAGATAATAGATAAATAGATAGATAGATAGATAGATAGATGATAGATCATTCCATATCCTCAAATTTACAATGTGACATTAATATACCTCATTAAGAGGTGGGTCTATATTCCTATATTCCCTCCCCTAAACCAGGGTGGACTTTGTAACTGACTCAAGCAATGTGCTAGAAATGATGCTGCGTGATTTCTGAGGCTACATGCTAAAAGGCAATATAACTTCTTAGCTCCCGCCAGTCTCTCACTCTCTTCTTTCAATCTTTCTTGATATCGCTCTCTCTCTCTGTCTCTGTGTCTCTCTCTCTTCCTCTCTCTGGGAACTGTTACCCATTGGATGCAGCCGCCATATTTTGATGACGGCCTGGCCACAGGCTATTCAGTTTGAAAGCTAGATACTCAGATAACGGGTTGCATTGATCATGAGGCATGTGAATAAGTGAACCTTCAGATAACACCAGCCTCCAGTCTTTGAGTCTTCTTGCTGAAGACACAGATGGAGACAAGCCATTCTTTACATGTCCTCTCTGGGTTCCAGATCCATAGAATCATGAGAAATTGTTGTTTTTAAGCTACTAAATTTTGGGATAATTTGTTACCCAGTATTAGACAAATACTAAAGGGACATAGAATATCATGTGTTTTTTGTTTTTTTTTGTTTTTTTCTGTTTTTAATGTTAGTTTGTCTTTTAATCTATTAGTTTGCTTTCTTTAACCAGTCAAGTTTTCATTATATATATAGCTTTTCATTCATTCAAGAAATATTTGTTTAGCACCTTTTATGTACCCAGCACTATAGTAGCCTCTTATGATATAGTGTTAAAGCAGATAGTTAAAGCAGAAAGTACATTCTAATTGAAGAGAAAGTTAGTATCTTCTTTTTACCTTACAACAGTACCTACCTAAATCCAGAGACCCGGGCAAGGTCTTAAGAAGTCGAGTATTCTAATCATAATTTGCCTCCTTGGGTCAAGTTCCTCAGAAGCAGCACCAGGCATGGATATTCATATATAGCTAATATTGTAAGGGAATGGTCCCAGGAAAAACCATAGAAAAAGTGGAAGAAGCAAGAAAGAGAAGTAGAAGAATAAAATCAATGGTACAGATTTCAGACCAAGTCCCAGCTTCAGCTTGATCCCACAGGAGAGGAAAATTGTTTATATAATAAACACCACAGAAATTTATTTCTGCTAAGAATAATAGATCTGAGCTTTTATACTCTTGAAGAGTTAAACCTATCTAGGGAGCATAAACTTCCAAATACTTCTGGTTCTCTTTGAAACAGCAGGACAAAAATTCAGGTTTTAGAAGAAAGACTTATGCCTCTGGGCTGTGGGTCTTATAAAGGTTACATTAGACGAAGCACGTTTGCCTCAGATGACTTGATTGTAGACTGGAGTCCAAGCCTTGGATTTGAAATGTGTGATGTGTTGTACTAATGTCTTCCCACCCTGAACCATCATGTCAACGCTTTACTAGAATTGATTAAGGCGACAACTAGTTTCCACGGACTAGGTTTCCATTCCCAAATATTGTGCAAAAAGTCAATTCCTTCTTGGACAAGATAATCCTTAACTCTCATTCAACAACCAAGATGCAAAAGAATGTCCTCAATTGTGTAAGTCTATCAGCAACGCTTAACATTTCCATCCATTTGCTGACATTTATATAGCAATGCTATGTCATTTCATTGATACACACGGATCTGATTTCAATTAAAAAGCAGTTTATTTAATTCAAGTATAGAATGCTTCATATGATCAATAACCTACTGTCTATTACTTCAATATTTCTTTTATATTATTGTTACTTAATTGCCTAAATATCATACTTTTCATTTAAGTTTTATTAATGTATCAGACTCCCTAATTTCTTCCAGAAGAAAGGTGCTAATTTAATTTGAAAGTGTATACCTTTAATTTTTCTTACTGTTTTATTTCATAACTCTAGATAATATTTTTAATACATTCTACTGAATGAGGTTACTTTATAGGTAGGAGTTTATGAAATTTTATTAGTTTCTTATGAATATTGTTGTTTTAAATGAGTCCCAGAGATATGCCTCTTATTCCAAATTTTGTCTGAAGCCAAGAATAACTAGAGCAAACTTCGAAAATATTTCTTTTTTGTCTTTTCTAAAGGTTAATGCTTTAGTTTCTAAAATAACCATTTAGGAAATGTTAACTTTATGCTAATTCAAATTATTCTCCAAAAATCAGCCCTGGAATAACCTCTTGCCATTTTTATTCTTTACCTGGAAGAAAATAAAAATGTTAATATTCCCATGGTGAAATACATGAAACATATCACTAAAGTGGCTAAAGCAAGTTTATTCTCTTGCTAGAGCTACTTTGGCATATATCTTGAATATTCCGTTTAACTGGCGAAAGTTAAAAATAACCATCAGTTCACAGAATCAACATTTTTGTCTTGGTATTTATGCCAGAAGAAAATAAACTCGCTGAGAAAAAAAAAAAAAGAAATTTTCAGATAGGTAATATGCAGTCTGAGGTTTGAGTGATGAAGTGTGACAGATTAGAAGTGTAAAACTGAGAGAACTGATGATCCAGGGCTGGTTTGATATATGAATTTGAGACTTGAGTTCTTTTGAAAATTTATTGAAATGAGATGAATGGATAGTGATCTTTTCACAAAGTTTCAGGGATCTAGAATAGCAAGACAAAATATCCCCTGAAGGGAGAAAGGTTAAATTTTCCGGACACCTTAGCATGAAGATATGGAAGCAGGGAGGCAAACATTTTAACAATAAATGCTAACTACTCTTTTTTATACTGATAGGTAATTTGTATCTTCACATGTCCAATCCCATTCTAAAGGGTAAATTCATTAAGTTCTATACATTTTCTTTAAGCAAAAATATAAACTTCCTACATAATAATATTTTGTAATTATTTCATTAAAAATATTGCTACTTAGATAATGTGTAGTGTTCTCAAAAAACAATTAGCCTTAGCAAGCAACATTCTTTAAGCCAATGATCTTTAAATTGTTCTAGTCAAAGTTTCATTTTGAAAAAAAGACAACAAAAATAAAAAATAAAACAGTCCTTTCTTATATGTTCTTTTGAAATGTCTAAATAGAAAAAAAAGTACTGTAATTAAAAACAAATGAAAAGGAATAAATTATAGAATGTGGGGTTTTTTTGTATATAATTAGGTATATCTTTGTTGTTGAATCTAAAATATGTGTTGTACTCTCCCCGATTCTTCCTGCCTATCCCATGCATTTTCCCCAACCCCCAGGAACAGAATTACTATGAGAATGTTTTTTTGCCTGGGTTCTCATTTGAGGTATTCAAACCTAAATGGCAATGATAATTTCTGTTTTCTGCAGTTTAGACATCTATATATAATTTCACCAGGAATGGATTCTATGGAATGGATAGAAAGTCCAAGTGCATGGGGACAATCTCTGAGTTACTGTAAAATTTCATTAGTGAGTAGAAAATAAGAAGTGAAGAGAAGGTAGTTATGGAAAAGAAGCACCCAGAGAATATACAAAGAAGCCCTTATAATATTGAAATGTGGTCCAAGTGTGGCCAGTACTTAATGATTTGTTTCTAATAAATACCATAAAGGTGAAGTGATGGTGTGGGACTTGGGAGGCTAAGTCATAAAATGCACTAAAGCTTCCTCTTCCCTCATTCTCTCTTAGATTTCTCTCTAAGGGGAACCATTTGTCATGTTATAAGGAGAGAATCACATATAGAATGTTAGTTGGCCATATTGTAAGCAACCTATCCAACCCCAATCAAGCTCTCAGATGACTGTGGCTCCCGCCAACATCCTGACTGCAATGTCATGAGAGATCTTGTGCCAGAATCACACATGCCACTCACAGAAAGTGTGAGATAATAAAATATAGTTATTATAAGGTACTAAGTTTTGGGGTAATTTGTTACATTCAATTGATAATTAATACAAGCACCAGGGGGAAACCAAGGTTTAAGAAGACATTGTATAGTTGACCATGTGGCTGAAGGGTCATGTAAAATGAGACCGAAAAAGCATTCACTGGTATCATCAACTTGGACAAGGCTATTCATGGTGTTGGCTAGAGCAGTTGGATGAAAAGATAAGGATAGAGGCTAGATAGGAAATGGTTGAGTAGAAAGTTAGAAAAAGTTTCTAGTGAACATGATAAATTTATTCAATAATTTGGTTATGGATTGTAAGGGGAAGCGAGTGTCATAACTACAGAAGTACCTGAATTACAGAGACTGTTATTTAAGATAAAATAGACAAGAAAATGTACTAAGACAAGATTTAACATATGGAGAGGGAAAAGAAAGAGTCTGAAAAACACCAAGAATAAAAGCAATACAACATCCCTAGGGTAAGAAAATAGGATGAGTTTCAGAAAAGTAGTATGTGACACACATATTCTTCCTTATTAAGAAGGAAGTAGAATTTATGAATGCAGTTGTTAACAGATTTGCATGCAAAGTTAAGGTATTTCTAGTTGATTCACTATAACACCTCTGCAAAGCTGAACTATTGTTAAGAAAAATAGAGACTGGAAGCTTTACATTACTCACATAAAAACAGCAATTTTTCCCTTTTTGCTTTTGGATATTACTGGAAAATTAACAAAAATTAATAAGAAACAGAAATAAAACTTCATTTTTCATAAAGCATTGAGGTATTTGTAACTCAAAGTCAGGAAGAAAGAGTTGCAATTTTAGCTACTGTCAAAAAGGAAAATAGGAAAAAACTAAGATCCTATAGTAGGTTAAAGAGTGGTCCCCCCAAATATATATCTGCCTAGAACCTGTGAGTGAGAACATATTTGGAAAAAGGACTTTGCAGAAGTAATTGCATCTCACTGAGATGAGATTATGCTGGATTAGTGTGGGCCCTAAATCCAGTCAAGGGTGTTCTTAGAAGAGAAGAGCAGTGGACACGGTACAGAAAGCCATGTGTAGAATGCTGGGGTAGAAAGGCTGATGTGAAGATGGAGGGAGAGATTGAAGTTATGCTGCCACAAGCAAAGGAACATTTGGAGCCACCAGAAGCTGGAAGAAGCAAGGAAAGATTCTCAACTAGAGACTTTTGAGAATGTGTGACCCTGCTGATACGTTGATTTCAGATTTCTAGCCTCCCAAACTGTGAGGTAACACATTTATGTTGTTTCAAGCCACCCAGTTTGTGATAATTTGTTACAGTAGCCCTAGGAAAATAATACAGGTCCTCTTAGGTACAGAACTCAGAAAAGGAGCCAAAGCACATTCTTCAAATAATGGTCCAATCTAGGAACAAAATCACCGATCAAAAGAGCAAGACAGTAGAAGAACTGGTTTGAAATAAAGCCTCATGATTCAGTGAAAAAAGAGCTGAAGGAGGAATCACAAACACAAGTCATATTTGCAAAAAGCTTAGTGGAGTGACCACCTTAATAAATACAATCAGAATTCAGAAATAAATGAATTATGAAAAAGAAAACCACAGGAAGCCAGCCCAGGCAAACACAAACATATATCCACACAAATACAAAACCATCAGTGACATGAAACCTCATTAGACTTAGCAACTAATAGATTAGATATTGCTGAAAACACAATAACTAAGATGGAGGACATGTTTGGAAAATGATACATATAGAAAATAAATATAGCCAAAGAGTGTTAAGAAAAACAGTAAATAATAATAAATTTTTGCATGATTAGTGTCACAAAAGAAAACAATCTGATTACTAAGAAAGACAAAATAAAAACTTTCCAAAAATAAAATAAAATAAAATAATATGCTTCAAAATAAAAGAATATAAAACTTCCTCCATATAAACGATGTGAATATATAGATTAAGAAAAGACACCTGATAAAGGAAATACTGACACAGAACCATCAATATTTCAAATACTGAAATATAGCTTGAACAATTTTACTTTGTTTGGAATAATGAAGAAAAATATATTTGAGGAATCCAGGCAAAAAAGGCAAATCATCTATAATGTCAATAAAATATTCCTGGGTTCTGAAATCTTCATAGCATCATTTAACACCAGAAACAATGTTTACAAAGTCCTCAAAGAAGGAACATATGATCCAAGTATATTTATGTCCATTTATTTAAGCATCAAGGTGACTATGGAAAAGGAAGGCATTGAATTAATTACCTGAATGACTAAAACAACAATAAATGTTGAAATTATGATCAGATAATGAAAACATTAAAAGCCCTGAAAATGTAGAAATTACATAACTAAAATTGTAGGAAGAGAAAAACAAATGGGGAAAGTATAGTGAGTGTGATGATTGTCTCATCTTTTCTAGATGAAAGTGAAATGAAACCATTGAATGATAAAAATACAATCACAAGTATATGTTGTAACATATAACAGAAATAACAATCAACTAAAATTGAGAAGGACAGGGAATAAAAAGGAGAAAAAAAGAGGTGGATATATTAAATTATGTCATTCCTCATAGACAATGTCTAAGTATATTTAATTTGTTATATATATTGTTAGAATTATAAATGTATAAAAACCAGAAATCTTTCATACTATAAGGAAAATATGTATGAAATTAAACAATACCAAAAATCATATAAAAGAAATAATGGATAGGGTAAATTAAACATGATATTTGAAGAGCCAAGGCTAAATAAAATATATGCCAAATCATGAAATGTAATTTAATTATATTAATTTATTAAAAGAATAAAATTCTCAGGTTGAACAACAAACACAATATGTTGTAATAAGCAAAAAGTCTTAACACAAAAATATTTATATTTATTTGGGGTAGAAAAATTTTAATGGACAAAGACAGGCCAGGAAAGTGGCCTTTCTCTAAGCCAAACTCAGCATGTAGATTCACTACATTCCCCACTAGTGTGGGACATGACTCCCAGGGATGAGCCTCCCTGGCACCAAGGGATTATTACCAAGTGCTGACTAGCAATGCATCTGGAAAAAGACCTTGACCAAAAGGGGGAAATATTAAATACAAATGAGTTTTTATGGCTAAGAGATTTCAAAGTGAGTCAGGAGGTCATTCCAGAGATTTTGCTTATTCACATCTTAGGAGGATTTCACTGACTGCCACAATATACAATGCCTCAAGCAGGGGTACACCTGAGGGCTCTAGAGACATCTGGACACTATAGGCAGGGCAGACAACTCCAGGAATTTGGCACCCTGTCAGAAGGCCTTACCTTAGAATATATGATAACCTATCCCCCCCAAAGTATCAGAATTGGACTCATTTATAATTTTGCTACACATGATTCTTATGCTCCTTTTATTTGAACCTAGAATTAACACTAGACCTGTTAATTATGTGTCCTAAAGACTTAAATTTTCCAGCTCTTCATATGCCGGTTGAGCCCTGAATCTCAGCAGAGTTGCAACCAATACCTCCAATCCTTTGGACTCACCCAGGATAAGATGATGATGGACAATACCCATGCCAAAAAACAGATTATCTACAAATGCAAGCAAGACAATTCCATCCATCTATCCCATGGTATCTAAGCCTTGTCTCAATCGGAAGCAGAATGGGCATCATCATCCCAAAATCCTCAAGAGTGAGGAATCAACACATGTAAGGGGGGAATGAAACTATGGCCAAAGTAGACTTATTATTATTCTAGTAATGGATGATATTGTAGCATTGATATAAAGACAGTGGTCACTAGAGGTTCTGAGAGGAGAGAGAGGGAAGAATAGGTATAACATGGGGCATTTTTGGGACACTGGAATTGTCCTGCATGATATTACAATGATGTATACAAGCCATTATATATTTTGTCAAAACCTATAAAACTGTGCAGTGCCAAGTGTATTCCATAATGTAATCCTTTGACCAAGGTTAGTAGCAATGCTTCAATATTTTTTTATGAATTGTAACAAAAATACCACATTAATGAAAGATGTTATTAATAGGGGAAAATTTGAGAGGGGAAGAGGGTGGCGTATATGGGAATCCACTATATTTTCAATGTAACATTTACGTAATCTAAAACTTCTTTCAAAATAAAGAAAAAAAAATAAAAATATATTATGCATTCAATAAAAACTTCAACATTAATGGAGCAACATCTAAAAATATCTAAAATATCTAAAAGACAAGGAGAAATAGATGGAAGTACAAAAGTAGCAGGAAATTTTAAGAGTCATTTCTCAATCGAGACAGGTCTCTGGAGAGATACAGAAAACCAAAAATAAATAAGAACAAAATAAATTAATTAATAATTCAGTTTTTTAAAATGTAGTAACATGAATGTTATTATATATATTTTATTAAATGTTTATGTGTTTATGTGTATTCAAAACATAAAAGGAAAAAACCTATCCTTTCAAATGCCTAAATAATATTCACAAATTGGCCATATGTTGGGCCCCTCAAAGAGCTTAATAAATTCCAAAGGATAAAGATAATATCACCTTAAGGCCATAAACTAGAAATGAATAACATGAAAAGGGGAACACTTTTTATAAAACTTCTTTCTTATACATCTCTTAGACGAAGAAGAAATCAAACCACAATTGCTAATTATCTAGAAAATTATGTCAATTAAAACATACATTTCTGCACGTATGAGATATGGAGCAAAATAGTGCTGAGAGGAAACATAATATATAAAATAAATGCAGTCAGCACCTGTATTAGTCAGGGTTCTCTCGGGAAACAGAATCAACAGAAAATATCCGTCAATAATATGAGATTTTATGAGTCTCTCATGGACTATGGGAATGCACAAGTCCACGTTCTGCAGGCAGGCTGCAAACCAGGGCCTCCGATGAAAGTCCAATGAAAGGTCCTTGATGAGTTTCTGGGAGAAGATGGCTGTCCAAAGATGAGCTGGGAAATTCTCTCTGTTAAAATCACTTCCCCTTTTAAGGCATTCAACTGATTGGATAAAAGAGTCATCCATTGCTGATGCAATCTCCCTGATTGATACAGATGTAATCAGCTATCCACGGGTAAACTCACTGGTTACTGAAGTCCATAAATGCTCTTCTATTACAATTAGCCCAGTGCTTGCTTGACCAAACACCTGGACACAATTACCCGGCCCAGTTGACACATTAGCCTAACCATCACAGCATCCAATTAAAAATATTTGAAAAAAAGACAAAATGAATATAAGGAAAGAAGTGAGTAATAATGATAAAAGCAACAAATAATTAGTTATAATTATTGGTTAACTGTGAACCAATAAATAAATCCTATTGCTCTTTCTCCAGAACAAAATTGGTAACAACAGTAAAAAGGACAGTTTTCTAACCTTATCAATGGCAACAAAGCAAAAATAACAACAGATATTGTAGAAATTAGCAGAATTCTAAACAACTAAATTGTTCAAATCTTTGCAAGTCAGTTTTAGAACATGGATGAAATGCATACTATCAAAACTGACCCTGAAAGGTAGTCTGGAAAACTAAGCAGACTACTTAGTGGAGTTTATTATGAGAGTAGTTGAATATTAGGATATCTATAAATATAAATCAACAGATTTAGCAAGTCATAAAGGACAAGTCATATACATTTCTCTAGATATAAAAATTTAATTTAATAAAATCCATTATCTAATCATGGTTTTAAAAATCATAATACAACATGATGGTTTCAATATGGCCATGTTTATATATATGCAAAATTAGCATATATATGATAATTGAGGAAACATTAGAAAAATTTTGCTTAAAATTAATAATAAAGCAACAAAATTTGAAATTAACACAGTTTTTAATTTTTCTAGAGGTATTCACCAATGAAATTGGGGAGTATTTTGGAGAAATAAAAATTAAAAAGGAGAATTTTTTTAAATATCATTTTAAAAAATAATATAATTGTTTCCCTTAGGATATCCAGAAGGATCAACTAAAAGAGCATCATAAATAATATGAAAAATAAGAGGGCTTGGTACAAAATTGATAAATAGAAATAAATGGGCTTCTCATATGGACAATAGTTAGATAAATAATCAAACAGCAAAAGAAGAAATACAAAAGAGGAAACATATATAAAATCTTTTCTGAAGAAATTTTACTTACTACTGAGAAACACAAAAGAATCCTTTAGCACACAAAAAAAGACACTTTCTTGGAAAAGAAATTGCAACATCATAAGAATCTCAGTTCTCTCTTAAATTTATCTATAAATGTAATGCAATTCAAGTAAAAATACCAACAGAATATTTTTGGAAACTAGACAAGCTGCTCCCAAAGTTAAAAATAGGAAAAATATAACTAGAAATGTCCTAAAAACAGAGACAGAAAGAGAAAGAGAGGAAGAAAGAGAATTGTTTCCTTAGCCCTATTGTTTTAAAGTTAAAATGATTAGAAGAGTGTGGTCCTGAAGAGAAAGATTTTATTTACTGTAAGCACTATAAAATATATTGATTTTCTATATTATTATTATAATTAATTTTATTATTTTTAATCTGAAGCTGACCAAATGCTCAAATCATAAAATTCAGTTTTTGAAAAGTTTATTCAAAAGATTTTTAATAAAAAACACAGCTGAGAACTACATAAAAAAATAAATACACAAATTGAAGGAAAACATCTATCAGCAGCAGTATTTTTCCTAAGCTAGTACCCAATAAAATGAGAAAAGTGTGAAAGCCAAGGAGAGACAGGATTAAAACAAATTTTCTTCTACACGAAGGGAGTGATATTCAATATATGATAATCCTGAAGAATGGTTAACTTTTTGAAGATGTGCTAGCAGGAAAACAAACAAACAAAATACACTGAAAGACACTGAATGAAAACTGTAATTTCTCTAAGAAAAGCTGTCTGTCATGGAATAAAACAGATAATTCTGAGTCACATTCTAAGCCACGATCAAAACTAGGAGACTTTAGTGAATATTTTTGAATTTGGATGTTTTCATTAAAATTCAGAGCCTGGTACCCAAATGACCTCACAGAGGAGGGCTGCCCTCTCAGAATTTGAGCTTCACTTTAGACTGTTACGTGAGGAGAGAATAACTTCTGTTATACTTGAGAAGGTAGTCATTTTTCAGTCTGTTTTATTTTTTTTTTCAATGGTTTGCCTTCCCCAGGTTATGCAGATATGGAAGATAATTTCTCTTTTTTGTATAAGGTTATTTACTTCCTTCCAATCCACCTAGTAAAATCTTGCATGGAGAAGAACCTTTTTATTTATTTCTCCATAGCTACGTCTGAGCTGATGAACTCTTCTTTAAAAAAAAAAAATGCCCCTAGAAAGCAGGCTGTTGTTATAAATTTACCCAGGTTTTTGCCTCGTAATTTAAAGGTTTCACTATTTGTTTGAATTGACTCCCATAGCAATCCTCTGAGGTAAACAAAGTGTTATTATTATTATTAATGTCATAGAACAAATGGAGACCAAATTGGACATAAGCTATGTGATTTTGACTATGCCACCTGATCTAGATAAAAAATTTCCAGGAAAGAAGACAAAATATTCTAAAGTATCTAAATGTTCCTTAGAAAAGAGAAAAAGAAGTAATAGTATAAACATATACGATCTCAGTTTTTCTTGATTTCCAATTCCTGTTGCTGGCAGAAAACATTAAACGTTGCCAATTAATGTCATCATTATCTGACTACCTCCAGGTTTAGGACTTTACCATGTTTAGGCAACAACTCATTTTTATGGTAATAATGCAGTCTTTGTTTTGAGTCTTTCTCCCTAGGTGACATGTAGTTTCAAGAAGAAGCATATAATCATACATGTATTCAATAGATATTTACTGAATGCTTATAACGAGTCAACTACTGTTTTGGACACTGGAACTCTATGGGCAAACAAAGTTGTTTCTCTGGTCAGGCCTCTGTCCTGTCCATCTTTGCATCAGATGTGAAGTGTCCACCTGCAGTGGTATGAAGCTTGGCCTGTTCTGACATAACAGTCAGAGCCTGGTGCTTACTTCCTGCTGGCTTTGTTCTTCATCTCATTTTTGTCTGTTTTGTTCATCAATGTATCTCAAACTTCTACAACAGTATCTGACCCATAGTAAGTGCACAATAAATATTTGCTAATAAATGAATGGTTAAGTGCCTGAGCTCTGCTCAGATACCACCCAAGGAGAAAGGGGAGGGAGAAAAAGCAGTGAAGGACTGAGTCAAATGTGGCAGCTGGTCCCTTGTAGCCCTTTCTTACAATGACTTTGCTCATCACCAGGTGGCCTTCTGGTGTATTTGCGATTCACTACTCTCAGCAAATTACCACAAATCTGCAGAAAATTTCACAAAATCAGCCCTAACAGCCTCTCAGTATAATTTTGCAGAAGAGATCCAAATCACAGGGCAGAGCTTGGCAAAATATGTTTCTGGCTAGAATTCATAAAACATTCTTAATTGCTTTTTTTTTTTTTTTTTTTTTATTTCTTACATCTCATGTAATAAGATTTACTGGAAATTGTCTAGATTATTTGGAACCTAAAACATTGTTTAACACAAAGGCTTACATCCAAGGAAAAGGTCTATGCTTTGTCTGTCTGAACATTTAGTGGTTAGCTACTTTAAGCTGCAGAAATATCTTTTAATAAAACAAGAATGTTACTGGGGCTTTCAGAAAGCCTGCCATCATTTAGATAAAAGCATTTTGAATGTGATACAGTAATAGCCATTCCCCCAATGGGCAAGGAGGAAGCCTGAATCTCCTACAGTACACCCTACGGCAGAGAGGAGGGGAGGTGGCATCCCAGAGGAACGCGGTGCACCTGAGCCCATCTCCTTCCGTGGTCCAACTCCTGTGCAACAAGGGTTAGGGCAATGAGAAGGCAAAGGTCTTTGGAATCATCCCAAAGGTATCACTTTGTTCCCTCTAGCTTCTTTTAAATATCACTGGAATGGGAATAAAGAAGACATTAAAATCTGATTCTTTACGCTTCACCCTGAAAGCTTTATGCTCCCAAGAATTTCCTGTTTTCCTTCTTCTCTATGGCAAAGGATTTTCCATACTTAATCTTCTATATATTTCCCTACACTTCATTTTGTCCTATAGTAGAATTCCAAGCTCAATGCCCAATCTGGGCACATAATGCGTAAAGAAAAGTGTTTTTAGAAAAAACAATTTTCTCCCTTAATTAGCCAAGTTTTCTATACAAGCTTCTTTCTAGGCACATAAAAAAAGTTTTATTTATTGGTTATAGTTAAAGAAATGACCCCTTTGTTCTAGACTGTATGAATTTATCCTTCCATTGAACTAATGAAAGAGAGGACCAAGGTTTATTGAGGATGAAAAGTAATTAGCTTCATATTTCAAAAATATAATTCTTGTTATATCAATAACAAAGAAAAGACACAAGAAAAGCTAATACAATCTCGATGGTTAATAAGGAGTTATATACAAGCAAACATTTGGAGAGGATTGCTATAAAGCATGGACAGTAGGATAAATTATCAAGGAATTTCATAAAATAAATAAATTGAAGGAATAAAATCTGAGAAAGCAAACAAATTGCAGAAGTCATAAAAGAGAATAGAAAACTATTATTTTAAAGTGCCAGGGTATGATGTGTTATTGCCATTTTAAAAGTCAAGAAGTATGTAAATTTTGTTCACAATTTTTACAATGCCTGCTCCCTGTAAAATTCTTTTAACTGCTCCATAAGTTGTACAAGCTAATATATAATAAAAATTAGCAAATTAATTGGAGGTATGTGCTATCACATTCAAGTTTATTATAGAGTATCTAGTCAATGATTTTTTTTTTTTTTTGCTTATATTGTATGAAAGTTCCCTATTATTTCTTGTGTTCAGAGTATATACTTGAGTATGACTTCAGTTAAACAGGTGAAGAATGAAACCACAATTTGGGTAATAAAGTTTTTTCAATCCAGAGAGCACTATTCTACATATCACTCCATTATTTTTAAAAAGTGATATTTACTGTTTGTTCTAAGAACCAGGTGTATTAAATGAATCATCAGTGGCCCAAATAATTTATCAAGTAAAAGTTTCACTTTATATAACCAAAGAGAATTCTTTCTATCATTCACAGACATTTGAATATATTATAAATGATTACAATCAATATGGCATCTTAAACTATCACAATCAATAAGGCAATTTATAAGCACAAGATAGCTTTGTTTTATGAACTTTACTGTAATTAAGGAATTCAAATATTATTTTGAAATGGTTACACTGTTCTTAATTTTCAAAACTTGACATAAATCCATAAAACTTACCTATAGTTTGTATTTAATTTTTATGTAGCAAAACTTATGGTTTATTCAGAGTTATTTTATATAGCAATATTTACGGTTTATTCAGTTTCTCATGATAATGAATCATCTTGATGATTCATTATCATGAGAAACTGAATTGGAACAGAAATATCAAAACATTGTCAATAGTTTGGCAAATTGCCTAAATTGTCCTCGATCAGTTTTAAGAGTTCATGCAGGATTGAAAACTGCATGAGCATTGTCTGATAATGTCAGACAATGCATTTTTCACCCCTTCAACTAATCCATACGAAATTATGAGTTTTTAAAATAGTTTCAAATTTGAATTTTAATGTGACAATAATTCAAATTCAGTTTTGAATATTTTCTTACATTAGTATCAAAATAATGAAACAGGGTGCTCAGCTGATTTTCAAAAATGACAATTTACCACTCTTTTGCCTTAATAGATATCTATTGATAAATGGTAATTTTTATATACGTGTGACAGGAGGAGCAAGAATTTAAATAACATTATAAACCCTACCTGCTATATGAAAAGGAAGAAATGTTAGGGGAGTCACAGACAATCTGTTAAGTGGCCATCTTCCAGATCTCACCCACCCCACCTCCTTCCCTGGGGAAGTCCTGAGCACACACTGAGCAGCCACCCTCTGGCCTTCTGCTATCCCCATCTCTTTTTCTACTGAGTACCATTCCACTACCTGGGGGATGTGTTAAGTCTAATGAAAAGACCTGGACACACCTTAAATCACAAACCAGGAACAAACTGCCTAAGATGCTTATCAGAACAGGAATTCTCAGTGACAAGGCTCCCCCCCCAGAGGTGGATAAAAACCACAGTCAAACAGTATAGATTTGTCTCTCTTTTCTGTCACGAAGTGGGGTATATCATGTTGCCATCTACTGAAACCTACCCGTAGCAGTTTTGGTCACCCTGGAAGACAGGCCACGATGGGACTTCTTTCCCTGCTCTTTTGTTCTGTTTGTGCTGTGTAAGTAACAGATTATTTGCTTTTCTGGACCCTTTATAATGGGCAAGTAATAAAGAGATGATTTTCTAAAACTTTCTTTTGTGCCCTGAACTTGTATTCCCATAATGCACCATTGTGGCAATTTGTTCCACAAGATATGAATGAGAAATGCATACAAATCTGTTTTGGTTTGCTAAAGCTGCTCAAAGCAGATCCATAAGATGAGCGGTCTTTTAACTGCTTACAAGCTTACAGTTTCAAGGCTGAGGAAAATGTCCAAATTAAGGCATCATCAAGCAATGCTTTCTCCCTGAAGACCGGCTGCCCAGCATTCCTGGATTCTTCTGACACATGGCAAGGCACATGGTGGCATCTGTTGGTCTTTCCCTTCATTTCCAGGTTTTGTTGCTTTCAGCTTCTTGCTTCCGCACCTTTCTCTCCATTTGTCTGAATTTCATTCTCTTATAAAAGACTCCAGCAAGAGGCTTAAGATCCATCCCGAATGAGGTGGGTTACATGCTCAGATCCTACTCACCAAAAGTTCCTACTTATAGTGGATCCACACCACAGGAATGGTTTAACTTTAAGAACATACTTTTCTGGGATACATACAGCTTCAAATCATCACACAATGTTAACAATTTGTAAGAATTTGAAGAAATCCAATTCTTTTCAGCCTATAACCAAATATTTAAAGGGAGGTTTTGTAAAGAAACATATTCACTGTTGTATTAATAATTTTTGGAAGATGATTCCCTTAATAGATGATAATCAGGGAAGAACATTTAAAGAAATCCAATGGAGCAAAATGATAAAGAAATAATGAATGGAGAAAGGAATCTCTTTGATTTAAGTGCCATTTTTTTTTTTTCAATCTGGGGAGGCCTGGTAACAGAAAAGAGGAGAAACAAACTTGATGAGAGGTTAGGCTGCTATGATAGTACCAGGCATTCCAGACATTTTAGATACTAGTTGTGAAAAGAACAATCAGTGAAAAACCAGGTATCTTATGCCAATATCTACTTAACCTGTGAACATAAGAAACAATTATAAATGGAGAAGGCTAGAGAAGCAAGGAATTTGAGACATGGAATGGTTAGTATACGGACAATCTAGCAAGTTTTATTGTTAAATATAATATGACTGTATTTAATTAGCGTGATTTAAATATTGATTTCAGGCTTTGCTTTGTAAATTACTGTGGATGCTTAAATTAAAAACAGTGAGGTTATGGAAGCCTTTTTCTTAATGATACTATGTACTAAAAGGAAGTGAAGTTGAAAAAGCAAAATATATTTAAATGCAGTTAGCATTAGAGTGTAATCTACTGAAAAATAAACTGAAATTTCACTTGTAATTACTATCCCTTCCTTAACGGAAAATGCGTCTTTTGAAAGAGATAACACACTTTATTTAATGTGGTACTCATTTAGGAATTTAAATATCTGAGTTTTAGCCTCTTTTAAGTTATTTAACTTTCCCAATATTTCAATTCCCTATTAGTTAGCCAAGGAGGATTGTATTTTCAACCCTTGGAAACATTTTAAGGATGCATTTCTTTCTGATACAAACTTAAGTCAAAATGTTCTAATATATTTTAAATTTGGAAAATACTCAAGCAGTTACTATTTCATCATTTTTAAAATTACATTCCAAATGTATTTAAAGTCTTTATTCAGAATATGGTAGACTACTTTCCTTCTCATTAGAGATCTCAAAATGATTTTTTCTCCACTGTGATTTTTTTGTTTGCCAAGCCAGCTCCCTCTCTATCATTTGATACCCAGCAATGAATCACCCTCTCATGACGATTACTTGTAAGAAGATTTTGAACATACATGCAGGAGGAAGGTTCTGAAGTATGGGCAATACCTTAGCTTTATTTTAATTTTCCTTTTATTTTCCTTGACAGTAAAATTTTCTGGAGAGTACAATCAAGATAGCTTATTCATAGAAATAACATTAATAGAAGCTTGGTTGTAAATGATTAACAGTCATAATAACAAACTCCCTTACCAAGGCATTCCACACAGAGATAACAGCACAATAAATAAAGAATTTGTTGTTTGTCAGGCAGTAAAGTAAAAAGAATTGCAAAAACAAAAAAATGTGATTTTATAAATGATCTTATACTAAAAATAAAAGCAAAAATATGAGGTCATGCACTGGAGGCTAAAGCTAAAAGCGAATAGTTATATAGCAAAACATTGAAAAAAATAAGAATGTTCAAGTATTATGAAAGGAGAGGGGAAAATTCAAATAGGATGGTTTCAGAACAAATCAATTATATTTATTACCTTAGGAGAGACACTGACATAACCATAATCTTTTCTTAATACTTTTATACAGTTAGAACACATACTGTTATCCCTTTAAAGGACAAATTCCATTTTCTTGAAGCACTTCTCATGTTATAGAGATGGAATGAAATTTATCATTTACCTTGATTTAAAATAAACAAGAATACTTTAGGGAAAATAGTCTCAAGGACAGGCTAGTGTAATGCCCTAGAATAGTAGGGACCTGGGATTCAGGAAACATTGACACTAGTTCTTTTTATGTCAGTGAAAAATTCATTTGAGAAGTGCAGGTCATATATTCTTCAAGGTACTTCCCAGTCCTGAATTAAAATATTTATTTCATTTTTCAATTTTGCTGGTAGAGTTGAACTATCTGGGCTAGCAGAGAGGAGGGAAAACAATAATAATAAACAATAGTTTAACATTTTAATAGTGCTTAATTTAAAAAATATTGGAAAAAGAAGTTGGGGTTGTTCCTACAGCATAATATTGATCTCCCCAACATAACTAAACTAAGCAGTGCCTTTATACTTTGTGATAGAATAGTATATCAGATTTGAATAGTGGCTAGTTTCTACATGATTAGGAAAGACATGTTTGTCATGAGAGTAAAAAAATAAAATTTGTCTGTTAAATTACACATAAATATAAGGTACAAATGTATTTTTAAAATACAGATTAAAATAATCACACTTGCATTGTGTACATACGAAAATACAGTATTTAAGAGTCAATATACACAGACACATTTATGATAAATGCAACTATTCGGCAATGCCAGTTCTTGCAGGATTTTTTTCTGTCCCCTATTTCCATACCTATGGAAACAAAAATGCTTCCCTAAAATCTCCTAGCTCTGGCGGACATCTTGAAGCAGTTTGTTAATCTCAGCCACTAGCTCACTGGCATCCATGAGTTCATGTTTCCCATCACTGAGGTGGTTGAGCACATTGTCAAAATCATCTTCCTCATAATTTTCAGGAATCTCTTCCATGGCTGGCAGCCATTTTGAAGGCTGCACACTGGAGTGAGTTGCGATTGGGGCCCCAGAGTTGGTGGGATTTTGAAAATGTGTACTGGCTGCCCAGGCTGCCACCCCTGGCGGGTAACTCACAGTTTTGGCTGGCAAAGGTCCCTTTCGTCGTTCCAATGAGTTGGACCGATCCAGCTCACTGCACTCAGAATAGGTGTCCAAGGAAGGTGGTAGGAGGCGCTGAAACACACTGCTCATTTCCGAGAGAAGAGAGGATGTGCTGGTATCACCAGCGTCCTCGTCGTTCGGGGAATCCTTCCCAAAGGTGGAAAAACTCTTCTTCTTCTCGCCGGACTCTGCAGGCTGGGTGTCATCCTCAAGATTCTGATGTGGATGCTGCTGCTGGGGTTGCACTGGGAATTCTTCTCCGGGAATGAACATGTTACTCCTATAATCAGAAGATGGCGAAGGCAGTGGTGGCATCCAACACTGGTCAGAGTGTCCCAGGACTCTACATTCCTCCGTGCAGAGCCTCATAGCTACACTCAAGGAAAGCAATGAGATATTTTTACACTTAGTATGACTCAAGATAGGAAAATGTAATTCTGCTTTAAAAAGAATGTAGGTTTAGTCAGTTTTAAACTACCATGATGCTAACCCATCATTATACACATTAGAAAAACAACAATTATGGGCATTAGTTTGGATACCAGTTTTACGGACCTCCAGGTGTCTTTTTTTGTTTTTTCTTGTTTATTGAATAAAGAAAGGAGGGTTATCAACACACCTACTCCTCAGGAATATCACCTCTGCCACCCAAGTAATGAAAAATGGATAACTTATCCATGAGAATGACAGTAAAAGAGCAAAGGTTTGGGTGGTGAAATCAATGCTGAACATATAAATTCTGTAAAAGAGGGCTAGTGAGATTAGTCCCTATGCTATATTATAATGGTGGATGCATGATATTATGCATTTGTCAAAAATCATAGAACTGTGCAACACAAAGCATGAACACTAAGGTAGACTATGAGCTTTAATTAATTAAAAATGTATCAATAATAATTTATCAATTACAACAAATATACCACACTAATTCAAGATATTAATAAGAGGTGAAATTGAGGGGAGAGGGAGTATATGGGAATCTCTAAACTTTCTGTTCGATTTTTCCATAAACCTAAAACTGCTCTAATGAAGTATTTAATTTTTAAAAAAAGAAAAACTAAGAGTTGTAAGGTGATACCCATTAGCTTAGAATGCCATCAGATAATCCTTGAGTAATTACTTTGTGTGAATTTCTTGATATTGAGTTTTATCAGACCCACTTTACTTTTAATGGAGACATTGAGAATGTAATAAGCTATCAGGTGACTATATGCATTAATCTCTCTTAAAGGTATTATCCATTATTTGTTGAACTTGTTACTTAAAATAGCTGTGATAAATATTCTCAACTACTGTGTATCTCCAGTTATCCTATTAAGAAGTCTTCATTTATAAGTTTGAAATAGATACAAACACATGGAAAAATCATCAAAAGATGAAGACTATGAAAAGTCCATTGCTTGGCTTCTTCCAGATATTATGATGCTCTGTTGGAATGTGAGTGACCACATTCACAGAAAAAAATAGACGATATGAGAAAAACAGAAAAATACAGAGGAAAAGTATCTAAATTTGGCAAACAGTTTGGCAAATACAATAATTAAACTACATAATAACCAAAAAAGGGAAAGATGCAAAGTATATTCCAAAAAGCATCAATTTCTTACAGTGAGAATTAGGCTTCTTCAATATCATGATTTCAATTTAGATCCAACACCAGAAATCAGAAAATGCCAAGTAATTCTCTTAAATATGAAAGCAAACAGGATTTATATCAGCTATGCCTTTATACTCAGAGCTAATTTTGTGGATTTGGCTGTTTAAGAAAGTTTACACTTCCTCCAAACTATTGCCTAAAAAGGAGAACTCTTGAAGATTTCCAACTAGTCAGGCAAAACAAGTTGTCTATTGTGTTTACTGCTGCATTTCCAGCATCCAGTAAAGTATTTGCATGGAGTAGCAGTCACTGCATATTTTCTGAATGATAAATGAAGAAATTAATATTGACATTAAGAAAATGAGAAGGAATGGTCTTTCTTTAATGGTGTAGAATTCACTGCTTCTATGGCTTGATCCTTCAAGATAATTCTCTTATAAATCATCAGTTCTGAACCTCAAATCTTAACAGTGAAGGGAATATATTGAGGAACAAATAGGACAGCAAGTGCTGAAAGTGGGCAAAACATCTCCTTGCTAGGAAGGCTAGACATGGGAAAGAAGTAGGGGGAAACTTGAGATGAGTGCAAATATGGATGCCATATGTAGGGTAAGAGAAAGAGGGCAAACGTGGAGAATCACTGCACACTTCTGGTACGAAGAACGTTAAATTTATACAAGCAAGGATGATTTAAGAATAAAAGGATGCTTGCATGTGCTGACTTTTTGCATATTACTACTTGGAAATATTTTCAAACCATTGTTGTTCACCATTCAATGTGGGCAAATCACAAAGTGGTTGAAAGTAACTGGAGTACATTAATAGCAATGAGGTTTTTCAGCAGTGAAACAACTATCAAAACAGTAATGAATATTTTTTCCTAATTCCTTGGGTCTCTGAAAATGGAAAACTTATCTGTCTATAATGGCTTACTCATATCCTGCAAGAAGGAAGGGGAATAGACCTGATGACACCTCTTGATTTGTTTCCTGGCTTGTAATTCTGTGGTTTTAGGCTAAGGAAAGACTTACTTGTTTGATTGATTGTTTGATTGGCTTTGTTTTGTTTTAATATTTAATGAAAGAGAAAAAAGGAAAAGTGCATAAGGTTCTACTCGTCTTGAGCATGATCAAATTTTCTAGAAATCTGAATATACTGGGCATATAATCAATACAATCTGGGCAACTAAAATGACAGTTTATACAAAAAATAATAATTTGGTCACAGGAATTTATTAAACAGTGAAGAGTATGTACAACCTCATAACAATAAAGAAATCTGAAATTAAATATAAAATGATAAATGAATGTTAAAAAAAAAACTTCTAATATGAAAAATTGAAGAAACTAAAACAAATGGATGGCAAAAATAATGGAGAGAGATGAAAAAGTAGAATAGTGCAAAAGAGGGCATTTCTCTCAATTTCATTGATATTTTCAACTTTTTTTCTGGAGACTCAACTGTTTGAAATATTTTCAGTGTATATGTAATTCAAAGCTGCAAAGGTTACGCACTGTGTTTAATAGACCAGGGTCTGTTGCAAGTGATACACATGACTAACTGTTTGGTAGCTCCCAATAGGTCTGGTAAAGTTTCCCCAGGGGATGGGGTATGGGGGCACGAGGAGACCAGACTTTTCTTTCCCACCATGACTATAAATGTTGTCACTATGCTATACCTTATAAGCAGGGCAGGAAGTAGAGTCTTACATATATGGGAAAAAATACATGCTTAGTTTCTCATCAATCCACTAGTCATTGTGAGTGGTCAATCAATTATCTATTAAGAGCTTGCCATATATAAAGTACCACAGTGACTCCCTGCCCTCAAATGGCTTAAGGTCTAGTTTAGCATCAAGTGTTGCTGCTTGTGTGATCATAAATGCCTACTTAAAGAGCCAAACTATTTGATACCGAAGATACTTTAAGAGAAGAGTAAACAGTGGAAGCTGCAGTATTCAAAGGAGAAGCCTGAGTCAAACCTTGAGGGATGAATAGTATTTAGATAGAAAAACTGAGAAGCCAGTTTTTCAGGCAGGAATAGCAGTATGAGCAAAAGATTGGTGTGTTAGGTGAAGAGATGGCTCTGCCTATTGCAAAAGGTACAAAAATGCCAAAGTTGAGAGTTAATAGGCTAAGAGTAGGTTTCATTGGCCTTTGAATGTCAAGGTAAGTACTTTAATTTGCTATTGATGGACAAGAACTAATTATTGATTTGTGAGCCAAAAAATGTAAATGAAAATATTTTGAAAATGTTGTTGCTGCAGATGTATGAATGAGCAATTTGACGAGGGGAGATTTTAGACCAAATATCAGTTTAAATGTTGGTACGGTAAACCAGTAACTGAAGAAAGACCAGAATTAAGATATTGGTAATGAGAATTGAAAGACCTTACAATTAAGCTTCTTATTATGTATAATTGAACCACAGATGACAGATGGATAAAAAATGTTAAGGACTCAATTAGGTAGAGGGAGTATCACAAGAAACAAAATCAAAAGCCTCTGGAAATCATCCTGGTGAAGCTAATACTTTAGGAAAATGAAGCTTTTGCTGGCATATGTGTAGTTTTGTAGCTAAGAGTTGAATGAGTAAGGAAGAAAGTATCTTGACAAATATGAGCCAACAGACAAAAATGCATGCTGATTTTACTGTTCAGAATGCAAGGCAGGATATTTGTGTGGGAATTAATAGAATGAATGACCAGAAATGACCCTGTTGGCAGGCAATGCAACATAACATAATCTATATTTGATCGTAGTCTAATGTGGAAAACCAGTTGGAATAAGTCACTTAAGTCCTAAAAATATACATGTTTTAGAAATGCTTTTTGTTAATGGCATTCAGATGTGGACTTACATTCTTTTTTCTACTTAGATATTTCCTGGGAATATAAGTTTACAGAGCACAAGTTTTACACCCTGTCATGCCTTCAGAAGCTGCCAGGGAGAATAAACTAGAATTTGAGAAAAGTATCATTTGAATGAACACTCATAATTAAGGTAGGGTTATTTCTGTATAGATAGTCAATATGCACATTTCATTCTACGCTAGACAAATAGTGGATGTGAATACAGTTTAACATAGTTTATGGATCATTGGTGATTTCTTGGTGCTTCATGCCTTCAGGATAGCTCCCACCATAGCCCACACAGAGGCAGGTAGCTGGTGAGCCTGAAAAGTATCTATTGTAGTACAATCTGCTGTAATACAGTGCCACATATGGCAAAGTGACTATCCCACTCCACACCTGGATTAAGTATGAGTGTGCAAATATGGAATAGTTTTTTAAAGAATTATCTATAGTTTTAAGTAGTGTTACTAAGAATAAGAAAAAGAGTAGACCTGAGCTTCATTTTAAAAGTTCATTTTAACTTAGAAGGGGCCCAAAGTGATTCATTTTACAAGTCTCACCGGCTATTTTCTAGAGTTCCTCTGCCTCTACCTATTTTTCCCTCAGTGTTTTTATTCTCTCTTTTTTTTTAGTGTAAGCTGCTAGATATCTTTCCTACCATGAACATATCTGACAATGCTAACTTTAAAAATATAGAAAGAATAAAAAAGTTGTCTTGACCTTTTTCAAAATATTAGATTCATGAGTAGTTATTAGAATTACGCAATGTCAGCATTAAAAAGGACTTTGGTAATCATTTATTCTCACAAATGGTAAGATTATCTAAATGGGGCCAGTCGTTCTCCATTTCACTATGCTAATAAATTAAAACGTAAATGAATGAATTTCCTACATTTTTAAATTTACATATTTATTACAATATTAATATTAGGCTCCTTATGCTATTTTCCTGTTTTATAACAGAAATTACATTATCCAAAATTAGGGATAAATATTCAAAATTAGGTTTCCCTCAGTATCATAGAAATCACAGAAATTCAGAAAGCTCCTTCATTACACAGGTAAAAATAATGACTGATTATCTTTCAACAAGTTGACTGAGGCCATGTATGTATCGTTAGATGTTCTGAGATTTGTCTTCAGATGGATATGGGGCATTTAAGAATGAAAGACACTGCAGAAGAATGTACACAGACTCTCATGTACACCTTGGGCTGTATTGCCCCTAGAGGTCCTTTCCATACATTCATCCTGCCAGAGGTGCTTTTATTTAATTGTGCTATTACACAATTAAATAAGCAACCTTTAATAGTTACAGGGAAGATAGTGAGCCTTTAGAATATAAGAACATATATGTCACTCCATTTGTTAAAAAGACAACTGTTCAAATTGCTCTGAGAGATTAGTGTTAAGAGTGTAAAGATTGGTTCAAAACCCTGCTCTGCCATGTACAAATTCCCTGATTTTGGACTCATTTCTCAGTCTTGAGAAGTTTGAGTCTTCGAATGGGAGAAAATGTGAACATGGCTATTGCTACTTCTGAAAATAAGTCCTATGTCAAAGTGTCATATGAGGCAATGCAGATTCAGAACTCAGCATGGATCTGGGCATGGAGTAAGCCCTGGGGCATTGTTGGTGACTACTACTGCGGCTATTTCCAAGACTTCTCCTGCTATTGCCACTGTCACCACTACTACTTACAAGAGCTAGAATTTCTATGTATGAGTTCTTTTGAATATCTGTGGCTTTTAGAGGCTCTCTCATGACTATTTCCTAAATACTCTTACTTATCTGTATTTGAAAACAGATGTTTGATGGAACTGGGACAGGTAATTTAGTGTTGTTCTGCCTTTCTTCTCTTTATCAAATGGCAGTCTTCTGATCAACATTCATTGGAATTTAGAAATATAAGTAGCCAAAGGAATACTTAATGTCTTCCTAAGGGTCAATTAATAACTAAAGTTTTTTTAGTAACAGTTTTCTAAAATAATGTAGTCAGTATTCACCCAATTGGCTCAGAGTTTCTCCTGCACAATTAGAGGGAATAAACACTAAGGAAAACGTTGCTTGTAACCTAGTAGGATTTATTCCATCTAGCTGAGTGCTTTATAAATTCTCCTCCTGGACCCCTGTTCTTCTTTCACTATAGTTCAGACCTCAAGTGAAAAAGGACAAAATATATGGTATGTTTAAACCACCTGCATTCTTTCTCCCTATTTTAAGTGCTTAAAGTATACCATTTCTAGTGTATTTTAATCTCTGATTCTATGAGTTGGCTTCAATCACAGGAAACATGGCCTCCAAATTATAGCCTAGTTCACCACTGTGCACCAAAACAGTTCCTCTGAGTAAAACCAGCCACCCAGTAATTTTATAATGATCTACTCAGAGAGTCCTATGGCAGCACTGGCCTGAGTAGAAAGGGGAGGGAAGTGGTTTGGTTTTCTCTTCTTTATTCCTAACCCTTCCTTCTTTTCCTATTGAGTTCTCATGCTTACTCCGTCTCTAACAACTGCTTAAATGGAGTTTGAAGAAAATAATTTTAAAGTTTATCAGTCTATGTTGTTTTTGTCAATAGTGTACAGACCACAAATACTTTAGTGCAAAGGATAAACAAGAAATATAAGAATGGGAGAACTTGTTCACTTTACTGGTGTAGTAGATCTGAAAATGGGGATTTAATCTATCACCACCCTCTTACCTGCTGGAATTCTTCCATCTGTAAGAAACAGATCGCTGAATCCTTCCCCCAACAGCCTGTCTATTGGAGAATCTCGCCCCAAATCATAATCACTGTCTCCTGCTTCACTGTCACCACGGCCACTGTCTTTCAAGCTAAATTTGTCCATGTCTTGAAGGGCATATCTAGAAAGATAAATCAGTAAAGTATAGTTTGTCTCTTCAGTATTCATGTTTTTGGGGGCTTAAGAGGTAACACAAGGATAATCCATACCTATAGCTCCTGGAATATTTGTTTCCTCGAAAACTTGGCCTCGGCTGATATTGCCCCTGATGAAGCATTGAAAGAAGCTGGGAAACCTGCTGGAAACCAAATAGAAAGAACTGATTTCCTGAAAACAAACCCCTGAGTACTCACAAGCTCTAGGCAAGGAAAAGCAGTCCATTGTTATTGTGTCACCCTAAGCAATTGAACATCTCTCAGTTTCAAAGATTTACATAGGTTGAGCTGTGGCAAAGAATACAGCCACCAAATATAACTAAATATATCTCAGCGAGGTCAAAGATCTTAAGAATGTCTAATAATTAGAAACTAACAAAACCAGAGAATAAACCCTGAGAGATTTGGGTGATCAAGTAAAACTGATTCTTTTTGAAAGAGGACTCCCTTTTAAATAACAATGGTTTTCCTTAGTTTATAGTTCAGATTAAAATGACCAGTTATAAAAATACAACATTTTAACAAAGGTGACTAAAATAATGCCAGCAACTTTTCAAAATTTGAGCAAATACAATGTGTACTGAGATGAGAATCTGGAGTCCTCAGTCTCTGATCTGTCAGTAAGGCCTATAACTATGAGGATAAAGCAAGTCCCTTTACTTTTTGGCTTCCAGAGTCTTAATCTGGGAGGTAAAATGATTCTAATTTAGATGGTCACTTTCAAGATTAACATTTTATTTTCCCATATTATACATGCTACATGCAAGTAAATTATTTAAGAAAAATTGAAATAGTATGCTAATGTGTGTATACTTGCTACATATACATGACTTAACTTGTAGCATATGTAGCATATTATTTAATTTGCATAGTCTTAGTATCATTACTTATGAAAACATTTAAACTAATACATACAGAACTTTATAACACTAACAGCTGACTTTACCAGTGAACTGATGCAGTTTATGATCTTACCTCAACAGCAGGAGTGGCATGGGTGAGTTCTAAAGAAAAATTCTCTGGCACGTGGTTCGATGAGATTGTCACCAAACTGTTGAGTGACTGGTGACTGTTGTGACTCTGCCGGCTGCCCATCTGCCCTCTTTCTAAGGTAGGGGATGAAGATGGAGACGATCTGTGATGAGATCTGATGGGCAGAGTGCCATTTACTGTAGGCACCAATGTGATGTCACCTTTGTGAATCTGCCTGGATGGTCTTTTTGGATGGTGCTGGTAAGTTGATTCCGCCACCCTGCAGTTGTAAGATCTAGTGTCTTTCTTTTCTCGGTTACACCTGGTCGCAAAAAGCACCATAATAACCAACAATACTGCACAAATGGCTCCTAAGGAAATAATTATAATCATGGAGACATCCAAAGGTGCCTGGCTTACTGAGGCCATTGCTGTACTTGTCACTGACTCTGCATATTCAAAGATCATACACTTCAAAAGGACTTTGGTATGCAGCTGAGGATTGCCTTTGTCCTGGATGATAACTGAGAGCTCCCATTCTGTGGCAGGAATAGAATCCATGCTCACATTGGTATGGATGTCACATGATTGTGGATCAATTATGAAGATATTCTCCTCATTTCCTGCTACTATGGAGCAGCTGAGTTCAGCATTCATACCAGAGTCTCTGTCAATTGCCCTTATTCTTGTGACATGAAAACCACTTTCTGCTCCTTTAGGGATGGAAATTTCTGCAGTATTATTGTGCATTACAGGCCCTATAACCACAGGGACATTGTCATTTTCATCAATGATGGTGAGCACAACTGTAGTATTGCTTGCAAGTTGCTTTGGACTTCCTCCATCTCTTGCTTCTACCACAAAGGTGATCTGGCTCACTTCTTCATGATCAAAGATTCTGAGGGCATAGATGGCTCCATTAGATGGGTCAATGGTGACATACGTAGTTATGGAACTTCCCAAGATAAAGCTCTCCAAAATGGTATAGGTAACGTGCCCATTTTCTCCCAGATCAGGATCTGTGGCTGTAACAGTGGTGATATATGCCCCTGGCGAGTTATTCTCTGAGATTACAAATTCATATCGGCTTCTCTGGAAGTGGGGTGGATTGTCATTTAAATCGTTGATTTGAACAGTAAAATGTTTTACTGTAGAGAGACTGGGTGTCCCCTTGTCTTCAGCTATTACAGTCAAACTGTATTCAGATCTCTTTTCTCTATCCAAAGTGGCATTAGTCAAGATTAAATAATTGTTTTCATAAGTATTCTGAAGTTTAAAATGACCATGTCCATGAAGCTTACAAACAATTTCTCCATTCAGCCCAGAATCCTTGTCCTGAACCCTGACCAAAGCAACAAATGTTTCAATAGGATCCCCTTCAAAAATATATGATATTTCTTCTTTTCCAGGGGGCATCAGGTTTATGTTAATTTCAGGTTTATTGTCATTAACATCCACAACCTTAATTATAATTTTGCAGTGAGCTGGGATTGAATTTGGACCCAAATCTTGAGCCTGAACATCAATCTCATAGGACTTGGTGATTTCATAATCCACTTGTTTGAAAAGAGTCAAATGTCCTCTTTCTGAATCAATTTTAAAAGTCTCTATAATCTTGGGAGACACATGACTACTGAAGGAATATACAATTTTCCCATTAGCGCCCTCATCTGGATCAGTGGCATTCAGATCTAGGAGCAAAGTGCCAACCGGGGAGTTTTCTAAGAGTTGTATTATATAAGACTGCTGTTCAAAAGCAGGGCTGTTGTCATTGGAGTCTGAAATGCTTATTTTCAGTATGGAGGAGCCAGACCTCTGAGGCACCCCCATGTCTGAGGCGGTGAGCTGAAGCTCATAGCTTGATTTCATCTCCCGATCCAGTTCTCTGACCACTATGAGTTCTGCATATTTGGCTCCATCAGTCCTGGTCAGTACCTCGATATCAAAAAAATCATTGGCCGAGAGGGAATATGTGTGGAGGGAATTTTCCCCAACATCTGGATCAAATGCACTATCCAGGGGGATACGAGTCCCAACGGCCGCGCTCTCAGATATCTCGATTGGTATGAGAGATCTTGAAAACTGGGGAGAATTGTCATTAATATCCAGCACTTCAACTTCAATATGGAAAAGCTGCAGATACTCAGTAGGTAGAGTGATCACATCAAACTCTATGGAACAATACAAGTTTTTCTGGCACAGTTGCTCCCGGTCAATTTTAGCCCCAATGCTTATTTCCCCATTATTTTCCTTTACCACAAGAAGAGGAGAATTTCCCCTCTGCATGGCTCGAAAACGAACAGAAGAAGGATTAGGTAGCCTACGAACAACATCAGCCACATCCTCTGATAGTCTGGCAATTACTGATCCAACCCTCTGTTCCTCATAAATCCTGTATTTTAAATTCTTGCCAAGTACATTGTGGTTGAAGGATATCATGACGAGTGCAAAAACACATATAAAGTGCATTTTAGTATTCATTTGGTGCATTGGTCAGCTTACAAGTTAAAACAGCAAAGCAAATCCCTCAACTTCCTTTGGCAACTTAAAGCTAATTTACATTTGGTACTTGAAACTTGAAAGCGTCTCTTAATAACACAGCACAGCAATTAACAGTTCGCAAACTTTTGTTTCATACACACCGTGTCACGACTTGCGGGATATTATCGGCATGGAATCCAGTCCGTGCATTTCTTTGGCTGTTCGTCCTCTTTCCAGGCAGAAGAGTGTCACCTCGGCGTCTTCCCGCTTGTGTGGTTGGAATCCATTTATCGCACAGTGCCGGCGGAGTCTGCAGGGTCTCTTTCCTGGGCGATTCTTTCTCCCTTTCTCTGCTCGGCTGCAGACTAAACACCCGCGATTGCTGACTCCAGTCGAAAATCTGTACAACTTCACTTCAACTCAGACAAAGCTCTTGCCCGGCGTGTGTTGAATCGCTTCCAGCCAATCAGCGTACTTCCAAATCAAAAGCTGATGGACTCACCAAAGCGGAGGAGGGCGAAAGTGGAGGGTGGGAGAAGGAAGGAGACCGAGGAGGAGGAAGGCGGGGTCCGGGGGCTCCGGAGGGAGAGAAGGGGAGAAGGACTGGTGGGGGCTAGGGGAAGAGAATGGGGGGCAGTTCCTTTACTGCTCCTCCCTTCCTCCTTCCCACACCCCCTCCTCCTTTCAGTCTACTGCATTGGCTTTCTCTGAGCGTGCCACGACAAAGGGGAGACAAATTACAGAAGAAAAACTTTAAATCAACTTCTGTCCGCCTTTATTTATATGGCACTTTAAATTGTTCTTGTTTTCTTAATTGCCCTTTCTTTTTCCACAAACATGCAATCATCTGGCTTTTCATAGACTTTAAATATTGGTTTAAACTAAATACCTCTAAGTGCATTTTGTTGGTAGAGGAATTTAATAAAATTTGAAAACTTGTTTCTAATTATGCTTCTCAGACCGCTTCCTTCCCCTCCCCCGCCACCCCACCCCCAAATACTTGGGTCTTTCTCCTAAGACCACAAGCAGCATTTCCTGGGGCCGTGTTTTAAAGAACAGAACAAGTAAAGAGATTTCATTTTCTGCTTTTCTTTCGTCTTTATTATTTGAAGATGAGAAAAAGGGCTCTTTTCTACTCTTGATTTCTCTTAATTACCAAGATTTGAAGGAATGCCTTAGGATTTGGAACTAATTAACAAGGTAGTTCTACCTTCTATCACACCTTTCCCTGAGTCTGGGCCCGATTTTCTACTATATTTCTTTCTTCTGCATTTCCAAAAAAACCTATTTATCTTGGGTAAAAAACATTTCATGCTCTAGCATGCCAATTTCTACCACCGGGTCCTTTTTATACAGGGTGAGTCTTCACAATGAATACTTGGGAGGTATGGACTCAAAGTTTACAAGTTTTTACAATATATACATTATTTATGGAAACACTTTTCAGATATGTATTTTTAAAACCCAAAGCTTGTTTACATTATAGAAAAAAATGCTTGAGATGAAGATTGCATTTTTTCATGCATCATAATGCTAGGAAATATCATGGAAGGCTCATGCTCAATCCAGGTCACAGAAACTGATACGGAATTCTTATTTGAAAATATGATTATTTATGATGTTCTTTCTTCTCTGCAATTCCTTTTTAGTTTATCATCGTGGCTCTATGCCTGTTGCCTTTTTCATACCTTTCTGCACTATTCCCCAACTATCTTCAGCCACTTGCATATTTGCAGTTTCACATAATATCACTGTCACTTTTTTCCGTTTTCTCCCACTTTCTATTTTGCCCCCCAGAAATGTATTTTTAAAAAGTAATTTTGTGACTTTTCCACTTTGCTTACTCTCAGCAGAGCTCAGCTAAAGTCAGTAAGAAGGTTCTTTCCAAAAAAGAAAGCAGAGGAATCTCTGTGTTGAATTCTCCTTCATTTCAGGCATTCAAAAGCATTTTATAAGCCATTGTCTTTTTTCCCCTTACAGGACCAGTGTTGTGTGGCAAGTTTTGCAGAATGGAAATGCCTATAATGAATGTATTTAGTACTGGGTCACGCTGATGAACATTCTGCCCCCATGAATAATACTGTTTTACAAGTTCGTAGCGCTTTCGAACTGATGATCCTCAAACCCTATAGGCAAACTAGGAAAACTACCACAAGCAACTGGGACTTCAGAAACCCATAGCCATCTGGCCTGGATCTCTAACAATCTGTGCCAATAATTATATCAATTCAGGGTTTAGTAAATCCCTTTGCAAATACCAGAAGAGCAAAAGAATTAGTAACTATTCAAAGTTGGGGTGAGCATACAAAGGTAATCTAATTCCATTAGTTCTAGGAGAGTTTTCTTTGTGGATTTAATATCTATCCTCAAAGAACTCCAAGAACAATGGATTTGATTACCTTAATGCAGAGGACATTTTTCCAATGCTAAAAATAATAAGAATTTTTTTCTTTATTTCCAACAGTGAACTTAAAGTGAATTAATCATTATGGAAAAGACCTTCAGTGTTCCTTACTGAAATATTTAATGTACGTTGAAAATTAATATACACTCATTAAAAATGTATTTCTATGAGTAAGTCTCTAAAGATCTTGGAATACTTGCATGAAGAATGGAATTTTTCACTTGTAATAGCATCCTTACCAAATATTATTTCACTTTCAGTTTACCTTTTGACAGTATTTTGCTTTTGATGTCTGCTTAGTATACACTACTCTGTTCTTCACACTTTTTTTCAAAAATTACAGAATAGAAAAATAATCTTTCTACACTTTTGATTAGTTTGAACAATTCAAAAACATTCTCATATGGTAGCCCTGAAAAGGAAAAACAGAAAAAAAAAATAAAACTAAGTTATTTGCTCTTTGTGAGTGGGGTTTGTATCAGGGGAGAAAACTGATAAACTTCTGTTAGTTTTCATCTAATTATGACTTAAGTGAACAATCTCATTCTTCTGGAATTTTACAAAGTCATGAAGAAGTGGTATATCCTCTCAAACACCTTCTCAGATATACAGTGAAGGAGTGTTGTTTGAATGTTCTTTGAAGTCCATCTACCTTTGAAGTGTCAGTCTTTGTTGACAGAGAAAAGAGTTGGTGGCATGTGAGCAAAGTGCCCTAAGCTCCTAGAGGAGAAATTTGGCTTCTTCCATCCTGTTGTGGCTATTTTATCCCCAAAACTCCTTTACCACTTCAGCCTAATTTGGCTGAAAAATGCTAAACCTAGAGAAAAGACACCAGCTGCCATTTGTTTTACATCCTGTCACCCCTCACAATGCTTTTATTATGCCACTTATTTTTATTATTTTTTTTTTTGGAAAATGGAGATTTAAAATTCTAAATCTTTAATGTTTTCCTTTCCACAGAAGAGGAGGGATTTTTTGGGACCCATTTTTAAAGCTCAAATAGCTCTCCATTACATGGAAAATAGTGTTTCTTTTGGTACCGGACTACAAAATTAAAATCACTAAAATTTTTTAAAAGTAGTCACATGACTTTTTTCGCAAAAATGCTTAGTTTCTAATATATATTTTGTTAAAACTTGCGAAAAGTGAAAAATAGAAGAATTAATATCATCTTCTATCCCACAATAGCATATCCTTCCCACCAGCAAAAGAATAATATGGGTCTCACAATGTTCTTGAAGGTAGCATAACATAACAAACTTTCTTCATAGCATTTATTGTGAAATACCTTGTGGTGGGAAGTTATGGTTCTGCTTGGCACCGTATGACTGTAACTAGCCTAAATAATTACCCTACTCTGTACCCTCGGAAACTAGATATAGGTAAAAGCTTTACCAGACAAAGGTTAGTAAAGTTAAAGAATCCCAAAATACTAGAACTGTTTAAGATGAATCTGACTTTATTATGAGCTCAACAAATGCATGAATGCAGGTGCCACAGTTGATATCTGTGTAGTCTTCAACAAATGATTTAACTTCTCTATCAAATCTGCTGTGAACTTGGAATAATAGTAATTTACTACAAAGAATTCTTGCAAAAATTAAATTATTGGTGCTTACCAACAGAGTCTGGCTTACACTAGACATATAACAAAGGTTATTTCCCTTTCCTTAGCCTGTTATCTTCCTAACACCCACTGGAGAAAATTTGTGGATTATAAGCATAGTCTTTATTGCTTTACAGACTTTTAGTTTAGGTCCTTTTATACTTTTATACTGGAAGGATGACACTTTCTATATTTTTGATTTATGAAGGCGACCCATGAAAGATAACAGACAACACTAATAGTACTTAACAATGATGGTCTTGAAATCTTGCTGCTTCATGAAGAAAATTCTATAATATCTACCCAAGGAATTAAGTCTGCCCGGTTCTTGATTATCTTTTTTTCATTTGGGAGGATTTGCATTGAGTATTTGCCTATTCTCAAAGACTTTGAGCTAAACATTTAAAAAATATATATAACATAACACTGTAATAGGGAGACAAAAAGATAAAATTCGATATGATGTCTTACAAATGATAAAGAAAGAAAACTTATCAAATACAGTTTTCATTAAAAGTATCATTAGACCCTTTAACAATCATTTCACATCTCTTTATGTTGCTGTCTTCCTGTATTCCATTTACTAATCTACTCAAGAATGTGATAATGAAAAATCACAGAACAATATGAACTCTATTTTAGAACAAATTTATCAACACAAGATCAGGCGGTGGGAAATGAGAATGTATACCAACCTATCCTTTGACTTACAGAACCAGAACAGACTTTAGTGGAATTCTGATCAAAACTGAATGGGCCAAATACCCATAGAAAGGACACACGCCTGGAGGTATAGCTATTCAGGTACCAGGAAGCAGCATAAGCAGGAGATCAGCAAGAGCTGGAGTTCATGAAATACAGGGACAGGTGCTAGGCCAATTTTTTGTGAGTGGGCAGTCAGCAGTTGGTAGGTTCTGCCAAAGGGAGCAGGCCAGTTTCTGGCAGGTAACTTAGCTTCTGGCAGTGGGCAATTTACTTAGCTCCAGGTGAGAGATATGAAGTGAACTGTTGTTCATGTTAGGGCTTCAAGCCTTCAGAAACATAGATTTTGGAATTAGAGATTTAAATAGGGAGAACACAATTTTCACCTAGAAATACAGTGTTTTGCACACAGGCACATACAGGGGCCTAGTCAAAATGTGAGACCAGATCACCAACTCAGACTGGATGGCAACAATTTAGGACTTATCATCTGCACTATTATAGAATCCTGTAACTCTTTCTGATCAGAACAGTAACCTGAGGCAGAAACAAAACCAACAACTACTACTCCAATAGTGTGAGCTGAGAAGATTTGAGGTAGTTGGGTGGTAAGCCATTATGGGAGTTGCGTCTAAGTTCTTAGCTTAAAGCATTGTTACTCAATGTAGGTCCAGAAACCAGCAATACTGGCAATATTTGGAAGCTTCTGAGACAACATCCCAGACCTACTTAATAAGATCTGCATTTTAATAATCTTAGGTGATTTCTATGCACATAAAAGTTTGAGACACTTTGCTATGAAGAGTATTTTATTGTCTGAAGTGGTAGAAATTCTAACATAATGGTACTTAAATCCTATGTGCTGTGAAATTTTGCTCCTCCGGAGAGATTATAGACAATTGGCATATGGTGAAGACTGCCAGAAAAAGGGCAAGTGCTTAGATGTCATTAATTCAAGAACATAAGTAGAAGTGATGTAAGAAAATCTATTTAGCTTAACCTCATAGAACGAAAACGAAATTAAACTCCCCCAGGAGCTGATGTTTAATATCAGTGCTCACCCATTTCTCCTCTATTTAGAGAGTCCAGTTTTCATTAGGAAGGGAGATACTTTTCATAAAAGAGACCTAATTCTTCTTGAAGATCTATTTCTGATGGGAAAATATTTCCAGGGTCATTATATACTTTGTATTTGTTAGTATGTATATATTCAGGAATCTCTTGATGAGTGTTTGGCATCTGTCAAGTATGTATATATAAATCACAAGCATACTTTATGCTTTATTCATGCCAACATCCTTTCATCATTCAATGATGTGGGACAGCAAATCTTGAGTACACCATTCATTTATCCTTAACTACTTCTAGCTCAGGATGAAGAAAGACAAATTGAAGTATAACAAAAAGTTCACCACCAATCCTTGAGTATTTTGTGCTTATGTTAACATCCATTTCAAGTTCAAAATTTAATGGATACTCCTAATAAATATCTAATTTATTCAACTATTTTTTTCTAGCTAAGACCTCCCACTGCTCATAAACTGGTACCTAGTCTAAAAATAAAAGGTTTTAAAGTATAAAGAAGAAATAATATGAAAAAGAAATATGAGCATCCACTTAAATAATGAAAATCAGTTCAATGATATTTTAGGACATTTTAGACTAAAACATTTTGAGAGGAATTTTAATATAGTATGTTAAGTTTAAATCAGTTGAATATTATCATTAACTGTGCTCTATAATTAGCATTAATCTATTACTACTAGTAAGTACAACTAGGTTACTGGTAACTTCAGGGTCCAACTGTTTATTTACTTATAATTGTCAGGAAATTATTCACTTTATAGTTACAATCCACACATTGAACCACTTAGTATAAGGAACCATCTAAGATATTTGTATGCAGTTATAGCAATTGTTGGGGATTGAATCATGGCTCCGCAAAAGGCATGTTCAGGTCCCAATCCGTGGTCCTGTGGGTTTGATCTCATTTGTAACTGGGAACTTTTAAAGATGTTATTAGTTAAGGTGTGCCCAAATTGAATGAGAGTGAGCCTTGATCCAATATGGCTGAGGTCCTTACAATGAAAGAAAAGTGGACACACAAAAAGAAGCCACAGGGAGGAGCCAGAAGCTGGAAGTCAACAGAACCCAAAAAGAAAGGAGTTCTGAAAGATGCCACCATGTGCATTGCCATGAGATAGAAGTGTCAGGGAACCCTAATGATTGCTGGTCAGCCAGAAGATTCAGATACCGGGAGCAAGCAAGCATTCTAGACTCTGAAACTGTGAGCTAGTAAATTCTTATTATTAAGCTAACCCATTGTATACTATTTGTCTTATGATCTGGGAAACTAAAACAACAGTGTTATCAAATTGAGGAATACTTTATTTTAGAAAGACAAGAAAAAGTTCAAGATATTCCATCAAACAGCAGCTTTCAATCAAAAGTAATTAAAATGTCATAAAATAGAATAAAACAATTAAAGGGTTTAGAATATGTAGCAGGTACCTAGTTACATACCTGATGTCTGCAAATGTGTGTGCTTATCATTCCTTTATTAACCTACAGGGGTAATAAGCAGTTTGCACATATTAAATATTTGAATGCATATGAATTACATATAAAATGTTTCACTTGGAACAAAAACAGAAGAAAGTTGCTAGGTCTTCATTGAAAATGATGCCTATTTCTTATAATGCACAGAACAGGCTACAATTGGTGACAGCCCATTGACTCCCTTTATTAAAGTCTAGTATTTATTTTGATAAATTAGTTTAGTTATAATAAATTAATCAACTATATCTGGTATTTTGTATCCAAAGGAATTTACACCTCAAAGAAGGTTCTCATCTAAGCAATAAAACTACTTTAGAAAATACCTACTCAGAAATGTAATTGAGAAGTCAAATTGAAGAATTTTCGTTTAAAATGTATTACATCTCACATAGTATCTAAATTTAAGGATATTGGAACACAATAAAAATAAAGGCACTAACAGTTATTGAACACCTTAATGTGTCAAGTGCTTTACATATATTTCCCCCTTTAATTCTTAATATAACATTAATGATGAAATATTTATGATTGTTGGAAGCCCTTAGACTCTAAGAAACAAAACCTAGCTAAAAGTGTCAACAAAAAGGAGTTTTTTATCTCAAAAGACAAGCTATACAGAGTCAAGATATTTCCAAGACTGGTTAATGATAAAGTAGCTCAATAATGCCATCATGAAACCAGATTTCTTCCATCTTCTGCTTTTGGGGCTTCAATGTGTAAGTTTGTCCTTGTTTGGGTTCCTTCAAGATCTCAAGATAACAATCTAGGAAATATCTTCCAACCCAGATGAATACAGAGATAAAAAAAGAAAAAGAGGCAGTATTTCCAAATATTTAGGATCTTCTTTAATAGAGAAATAAAATGTTTTCCAGGAGCCTACCACTGAAATCCTTCTATAGTCCATTGGTCAGACTTATGTCACATGACCATTCCTTAACCAATCACTCTCAAGGGGAATGATATTATCATGATTGGCCTAGACTAATAAAGATTTATTCACAGGCCAGGAGAAAAATTCCTTTTCTTCATATATGGCACCATAAAGTACTAACAGATCAAGGGCTGGTTAAACAGGTGGAGTGGCAAATGGATTTGGGGTAGATAGCAAGTAGTGTCTGCCACTTTAATCCTAGCACCATTTTGCATATAAAGAAATTAAATCCCAAATTTTCACACAACTAATATATAGTAGATGTTAAATCTATATGCCTATATCTGCCTCCTAATCTACCTCCAATTTAGTAAACATTATTTGTTTTTTAGGTATTAAGTGTAGAAAGACCATCAACTTTTAGAATTGTAAACTCTGAAGTTGTGGGGAAGAATATAAAAAGGCCTCAATGTGAAATGTCTTGTGGAAAAATACTGCAACTTACACAATAAAAAAAAAAAAGTTCATCACCATTTTGTCCTTTGTGTGATGGTCTTGAAAATTACCAGTGCTACAAAGTTTATTGTAATGATTCCTAAGCAAGGATGTCAGAGAAGCTACAAGCAGGGGTGTATTTGCACTGGCTGTAAATCCCACAGAATCTTTTAGGACACAATCACACACCATGTAATATTGCTCTGAGACCCAGGCTCATCCAGAAGGAAACAAAATTGAGTCATCTGTAAATTAAAAGGTGCAAATTGAAAGTCAGTGGGAAAGTGAGAAAAGGCGAATAGACTTTCAGATTCATATTTATGTTATAATCAGAAACATTTGAAAGTTTGAGCAAAAGCCAACCAGGGGACTGACACAAGGGAGAAGCATGAAGCAGTACCAAGGATGCTGACCTGAGATCAAAGCAATCTCCTTCCCACTCCACTACTCTACGATATTGTACCATTGTTGGTACCATCCCAGTCTTCACCGTGATGAGTCACTGTGCCCAAATATATACCTGCACAAAGGATTGAATCCTAAGTTTGGGAGGAAGACATAAATGTGCACCAGGATATCCTGTGCATGTTGAGTACCCAAGGGTATATTATTTATTTTGACAAGCTTTTGTAGGAGCTCTGCTTTATGTTTTGAATCTGAATGAAAGATGCTAACATCCTGGCAAAGAAAACAAAATAATTTAATATAAGTGAATGTGCTTTATCTTGCTCAGCCAAATGTGCTAAATTTAACCACACAATTGAACAAGAACTAAGAATCACTTTTGTAAAATTTTTAAAAATATTGATTAAAGCATATAAAGTCTGTACAGCATTAAGTCTGCACCACATTTCTGAATTTCAAACATGAATTTAATGAAATAAAAAATAGTATTCACTTCCTCCACAACTTGAAATATGAATTTTCTCAGACAAAATGGTTGTGCCTGTTTTAATGTATTCTTCCAGTGATAGTAGCATAAAAAAGCAAATCTCAAGATTTCCCCTCCTCTTTTTTTTTTTCCAGAGGAGTTCACCAAAGAACAATAAAATAGTTTAAAAATAAGCTTACTAGACAGTGTTTAGTATATAGAAATCCTTGATTTGCAAGAAACAAAACAAAACAAAAAACTTGTAAACATATTTGAGCTTCCTCATAAATAATCAAAAAACTACAGTATTTGCAGTGGTTTTATTTTTTTTTCTCTTTTGCTGTAACCCTACAATGCTTTAAATTGAAAAGGTTTCTGCTGGGATTGGATTATGATTATTATGCAGGAGCATATCCCAGTATAAACAGCTTGCTTGGCATTTACATATTGTTCCCACATGCTTCCATATCTGACTTCTTAGTAAGTCAGATGCACATATTTTATTGTCATGAAAATGACACATTTTTTATTTACTATAGAATCTTTGGTCTTTACAAACAGAATAATCCAGCATATGGAGTTTATACAGCCAAAACCTGATTTAATGATAAAGACATAAATGTAGGAAGTATATAAATATTCTAAAATCTGTATTATTAATGCAAGATCCATCAAAGGTTATCCACAGTGAATTCAGAAAATCCAGCCTCACTAATTGCTTTTATAATAATGAGGGTCAACTAGCTGAACAAGAAGTGAGGACTTGAGCAGCTTTTGTTTAAACTACACAGAGACATCAAGCCTCTTTCCTGAGGAGGTGGAAACATAACAAATATACCACATCTGCAGTCGCCATTTAAATGCAACTTATTTTCTTTACTAGAAATAGGTTCACTTTTTCTTACAATATAATTTCCCAGAACATAATATCAAGATTTCTGAAAAGCGGGTATATGCATCCTCAAAAGTGAAAATAACTAATATAGAAAAGCATAGTTTTTTACAGTTTTATGCCATTCTGCTTTCCTCATGGAAAGCCCTAAACTGCCGTATGGAAAACGCTACCACACAGACTTAAAACATCCAGTATGTGATGGTCATTTCTGCTATTGCTTGGCTCCATAATGATAATTCATTTTCCTAAGACAAGGCTTTCTGACCTTCTGAGTTTCAGATATCTAACAAATTAAAATCACAACCTGATCAGTGAAACACAACCCAAATTGAATGAAAACAGGTCATTCACAGAGCATGTTGGCTAAGGCAATTCATAAGATCAAGAGATTTTATTTTTATTTAGAAATTAATAAAATAAACATGAATATTTTTCCTATTCTGAGTTTTCTGAGGGACAAAAATGGTCCCCTTCTTTTAATGTCATCAGAAATATGGTCTTGTAAATCTGCTGCAGAAGAAATAGCCTGGGGGGAGAGGGGGAATTGTAAGAGAAAAGGGCAGGCGTGGTTTATCAGAATAAGTATCCTATACTGAGCATCAGTCTTCTCCTGTAAATTGTTAACTGGTTTTGGTGCAAATATTTCTCTACAAGGAATCAGATGTTCCTTTTTCTTCAGTTCCCCTAGTGTGGTAAAACCGGTGCCATAAAGTCATTGCAAAGGACAGCAAACAACTTTGTTATTGTAATCAGCCCTTTTTTTTTTTTTTAACAATAAGTCTAGCAGGTGGCATGTGGCTATGGCTGGATCCATCTCCATCTCCAGGGTGCCAAGATGTCCCTCAACGTTTCTGTGGGAGGAATTTGTTGGTGGGATTTGGATTGTAAAGGCACGCGAGCATCTGCTGCCTCCCTGGTCTCATTACCATTCACACAATTAACTCCTGTGGCTCTCAGCTCAGCAGCCAGAACCAAGGACTCAATTTTACTGCCTCTTTGACAATGCTCATTATCATTCATCTGAACTTAAGAGTTCTCAGGCTTTTGCTCCATGGAAAGTTTTCTCCGGGAAAATAGATCACACACAAGAAAGCACTAGAAATGAAGAGCGAAGGAACAGAAAAGTAGCTATGGATCTAAAACCAACATCTGAAAAGAACCCAGACTCTGGAATGTGGGACTTTTATTTTATAAAAGCACGACACATCTTTCAAGACTATCACAGTTCAAAGACATATGTTTGGTCTTCTAACATTTTTTATCAAGAAACTATGATCATTTAATAACAATAGTTATTTCTATTGTCCTGTTGATTCCAGTTCCAATTTTGCATCCTGTGGAAGCTTTGGCCAAGACTAAAACTGTCTCCAAAAAAAGTTTTGAGGAACTTTCAATAGAAATTTAACAGAGAGTGTGAAAATGCAAGGAGGGAAAAGTTCAAAAAGGACATAAATTCAGGGAGGCCTAATATCCTTAAAGCCTTGGTCAGTCTGATTGGTCAGTGTTAAACTGCATGAGCTAAAGTTATACTGTCTCTTTAACCACCTTGCCTCATGATAAATATTCATATACTGCAGTTATTAACAAGTCTATGTTGGACCAGAATGAGGTGATAATACATGACTTTTTCTAGCTTAAATAGCAGAAGTCAGCCATTTATTGCTGTGTAGACTACAAAGAGTTTTTTTTTTTTTTAAAAAAAAAAACCTCCTTCCTTCTTATTAGTAAATAAATGATATAAAAACTTTACTTTCTCTTAGAGACAAAACTAAATTTTGAAAAAGAAGTATTTAAAGCAATCTTTCAGATGGAATAAGGTTTCTTTGTTTGAAACTACAAGAATGATAAAGCTGTTCAAAGCTGAAAGCAGTGCTACATGGTAAAGTATGAAGTTTTAATTTGTACTTTCATGAAAAAAATTAGGTCATGAAAGAGAAAGTTTATGAAACTGACTCTCTACAACAAATACAACTTTACTTCAATAACTATGATTAGAAAAAATATAATATTTGTGATATTTGTAATGAAAATTTTACATTTATTGGGCTATATATGTTCCAAGAAATGGGAAACAATTTTACTGATTCTGATTAATTGCTTTTCCCTTTGAATTCCATACAGTTTTATTAACAACATTTTTGTTAATTTGGTGTTAGGAATAAAGACATTATCTGTAAGATTACATAACTTGTTTTAAAATGCCTAATTTTGCATACCATTTTATTTCCTCCTTGAAAATGCAAATTTTCTCAAATAAAACACAAAAGAAAATAAAAAATAAGTGTTTGGGATGTGATATAATTCAAACTCACCAACATGTGGGTGGAGGGGAAAAAAAATTCCACTTTAGAGATTCCTATGCTTATAGTTTGTTATAATTCATTCCTGGAGGATAGGAAATATGTAGCTAAATCTTCAGAAAATTCATTGCCCACAGATTACTTTTGACAAAATATAAGTGTACCCACTGAGTTCCTTGTAACTTTGTCTTGATATGTGATTAACTTCATTAAGAAACTCTATGCACCTAGAATTACCTAGGAGCTTAAGGAAAACAAAACAAAACTAAACATAACTTTGAAGTTATTTCTCTTAGGCTGTTATGCTAGGGGTGTGGTAGAATCATCTCTGGTTATTTACTGTGCCCACAAAGATTCTTGCAGGAAGGCTATAAAACCCAAATTTGGACTGCTCTTTACTTTGCAGAAGTGTAGTTGCAGATTTTCCTAGAAGTAGCATCTATGGGGATGGTATTTATGCTATTTCTTGATTTCTGGTACCCATATTAAATGCTTTTTCATCCACAACCTTTGTATTTCTCTTCTTTCCCATCACAGACCACTTGAACCACCTCCTCCTACCCTCAGGGCTCTGCCCTAGTGTATATGGAACCAATTTTGCTGTGAGTCAGGAAGGATGTGTGAATTCTTGTGTTCAGCAATAATTGATCCTACATCTGTTCCTTAGCTCTAATTGCGCTTCTTCCTTATGCCTTATGTGTCATCCCATCTATTGTCTCAATTCCAGTTGTTGAATCTCAGGTGCTCCTTGCTTTTGATAGTGTTTTTCTCCCACCATTCCAACTCTAAATTATTCAGTCCTACACCAAAAGATTTGGACTGTTGCCCTTATACCACCTGGTCATATACTATAATGCTGACTCCCTTTTTGGAATCTTCCTTACAAGTCTCATTGTTTTGCACCACTTACCCACGAGATTACCTAACATGTGATTATCTCATGTTGTTCCTTAAAGTGTTCACTGAGTAATAAGCTGTGGTCTACTGCCAGACCCTCTAATATTCTGCCCACTACATTGATCCCTCTTTCAATGTTTCTGGATGAGTCTTAACATTTGCTCCCCTCCTGCAAGAGAGTCTGTTTGCAAACTCACTCTCCTCTTGACCTTGCTCTAGCGTGTGGTTAACCAAGATTTGCTTGTCATGGTTGACTATGCCTGTAATATAAAATGAGATTTTAACAATATTTCTGGTTATTAATGCGTTACAGAAAATGTGAACTTCATAGAAACTGAACACATTCTAACTACTTAAATTCTACTTCAGGTACTGCAGAAACCTGTAACATGAAATACTGTTAAAATAATAGAAATAAAGCATGTTTGTTATTAATGTATTTAGATCTCCCAAAGTAGCAAATTGCTGGGTTATCTTTGTGAATCATATCAATGATGTTGTTTCAGATATCATTGTATCTATGGGCCAGGATACGTTAACTGACTCAAGATGCTTAGTGGTTAAACCATTATTATGCTACAGGAAATAATAACTGGACATAACCATAATAGAAAACATATTTGCTGTAATTATCTTTAAGAATATTGATATGTATGTATGTGTATATTTATATATATGTGTGTGTGTGTGTTTATACATATATACCATCATTATGTATTTATATATAGTAATCAAATGTCAATACAATTTTTTGAGGAAATTTAATGACATACAGTCACATCCTATAATATAATTAAAATAATAGAGAGCACTTTCTCTCCAGGGTTTATAAATATGACAATGTCCAAATGTTTACTAAAATGTTTTCTAAAAAGCATATGCTCCCGGGCACATGAGTTAAATCCCTGAGCAGATACAATGCATAATGAAGCAGCTGGTATCCCCTCTTACAAGTTAAAGAATACACAAGTTTTAATATTTTCCTGATTAGAATTGAAAATTACCTGAATTTTCAAACTCTACATATGTTTACATATAAAAGCATATTACCTTATTCCTTGTGTGCTAAAAAAAATCACCTTCCTGATAAAACAAATTCTTGCCATTTACTTAGTAAGGAAAAATCTGTACATGTCACTAACAAAATTGATGTGCTGAATTTTGTTTTCAGATGGATTATCTGCATTACACTCATGTTACTAATCAATGTTAAAATGTCATATTCACTTTTTGCCTTTTAATGCCCTTTTAAAACCATCATGTTTTTAAGATATTATTTGACTGTTCTGTCCCTACGAAAGTCCCCTTACATCATGGAATAAGGCTGTTAAGAAAATGTAAAATAAGTCAACCATGCATTGTATGGCATAAGGGCAATTTCTATTAAAGAAGGTATATATGGATAAACATAAAACTCTGGAAAATGTAATATCAGAGTCTAAATGGATTTGGAGGATAACTATTATGAATGCTATGCTAATCAAATTTCTCAGGTAAGCTTTATATCATTCTTAGTGAATCTCATTCTATAACTTGAGCAGGTCGTTTAAATACTAGCACTTTACTCTGCTTTAAAATAAAAAGAGAGGTAGTTTATATTTTATTCTTCAAAATATTATTTTACCTTAGCTATTTTGGTAATTATAAATGATAGGTTGGTTAATGAGGTTTTTGGTAAGTAATTTTTTCACAAAACTAATGACATTGATTCACATAACTTTTTCTGCATAGGGCCATGACAACCCCCCTTGTTAAGAGTGACTGACTTACTAAATAGTGATTCTCAAATGCAAACATACAATCCTTAGAGGAATGTATTTTATCACTGATTCTCTTTACTTGATTGCACATTGGAATCACCTGAGAGCTTGTAAAAATACTAATGCATGGGTCCCAACCCAAAGATTCTAGTTTAATTGGTCTGGAGTACAACTCATGCATTTTAAAAGTTCCCCAAGTGACTAATATGCAGCCAAGACAGAGAATCACTATATTAGAATCTTTCTAAAATCATGCAATTGGACTATGAAGATTATCACTGTGTTATGCCTAAAGCATTGAAACTAATAAACTGAATTCTGATTTGATAGGAAAGTTGTTATTTATATCTATTTCCACACTTGAGTATAGTAATGGAAGAGGCACATAAAGGAAACTGGTCATGGTGAGGAAATTGAAGGGGGTGGGGCATGAGTATCTAGATAAGAACAGTGGGGAGAGCAGTGGAGAAAGCAAGTTGGTGTGTAATGAGGGGTACAGGGATAAGATGAATAAATGTATTCCTCGCAACCCTTTTCTACTTTACAATTCTTTATTTTCATGTGATTTACATAAGAGTACAAATTAGGTATAAAGAGTACAGATATACATAAGAGTACAAATTGCATACATAAAGATAGTGTATTGGAAAGACAAAAACAACAAAATACCAGAATTGAAATAGCTATTTCTACTTTACTAAAAAACAAAAACACAAAAAGCTGTAAATTGGAAACAAATCCTGCCTATGGTGATTTTTTAGAAATAATGAATTGCTTGTTGAAAAGAAAAGTCATGGCTCAGAAATTCATATATGACCTCCCACATTTCCATGCAATCACACTGACAAAATGAGTAGTATAGGAACCAAGAGATCTTAGATTTTGGCTTAAAAGTCATGCTCATTCTCTCCAAAAACTGAACTCTCAATTGAGAGGCAATCAAGAAAAGATTCAAAGATAGATGTTGTTACAATACAAATGTTATTCTCTAAATAATTTTAAATGTTGTGATAAAGAACAGGTAAGGATGCTCTGAGGCGAACTGGAAGTGACATGGCTCTATCAAACATGTATTTAAGCTCAACGGTTCTCTGAGAAGAGTAGATTGAATTATCCTTGTATGGAAAATGAGGTATGTAGGCTAGTCCAGGTGAACATGGAAGGCAGAGAGAGAGGTATAAAGAGTTAAAGAGATTTCTCTTTTCCCATCACTATGAGGGAGTGCCTGGAAGACTATTTAATACTTCAAATGTGTGCCAAGTTACTTGAGTAATGTGAAATTGAATACCTCACTCTATAGCTCAAGTACTGAAATTATTAAACATTAATTTTTCTCTTAAAGGGTATATTATGGACTACAATTGACAGAAAAGGGCAAGGGGCAAGTGTTAAAGAAAGAAAAAAATAGATGAACACTATGAAAACAGAGACGTAATATCAGAGAATTAGAGATAAGAGTCTGGCCAGGGAAGCCTTCTGATGGAACTCATTCTGACGGTGCTCTGATGTATCACAAGCTTTGCCGCTAATTTGGAGTGTGACCTTTAACATATTCAATGTGAAGAGATGTTACCCTTTTCTTGCCCTAAATTCTTTCACCAAAAAAATAAAAAAGAATAATTGTAAATTCTTTACAATTATTTGGCTTGATCAATGAATAAATTAAAATTATTTTGTGAGCATTTTATTTTCTGACTTAGGATCTTTCTCTGCTAAACAAAGTAACTACCTATCTCAAGAAATTTATTATAAAAAATAATTTTCTTGAATGTCAATAATGTAAAAAAAATGTTTGGACACCGATATTCATTACAGAACTATGTATATTCACTAAAATATAAAACTTTTTAAATGAAAACAACTCAAACATCCATCAATAGTGCACTGTTTGAATGAACTATGAAAAAAATCATGCTGGTTAGAACAATGTAGCTGGAATAAGTAGCCAACTCCGGGAATGAAGTGACCTTTGGTACATGCTTTTATGTGAAAAACAAGGTGGAGAAATTTTTAAAAAATATGGTGCAGGTTATCTAAGAAAGATTGGATATCAGAATATGTGTAGGTGTATTTGTTTATAATAAAATAATGAGAGGATAATCTATAAAATTTTTAAAATCTTAGTGAAGGAGAAGGGAGAGAATGGATAGAGATGAGAAGGCATGGGGAGATAAGAAGGATATAAACTGATTTTTTTTTGCACATATCCTACTTTTAGATTGAACTTCAAGATCAGGTAAATATGCTATGAAATTATAATACAAAAATAAAATTTCAAAATGTCTAAAAGTCAAATTTAATGTGAAACAAATGAACACAAATGGGTATTACCTCTAAAAATGCATTCACATGCCCATATATGTATTTCTTATTTCTTGCCACTGAAAAGACTTAAATTCATGACTAATCTAATAGTTCCCTTAGTGCCCAAATTGTAATTTCTCAATATCATTTCCCATTAAAAGGGTCTAGGACTTCTTGGAAAAATATCTTCCACTTTCTAGACCTGGAAAGTGGAAGATATCCTGGGTCATCTCATCATAACAAAAAGCAAAACAAGTTGACAAATCTATAAGGATTATGTCCAAAGAACTCAGGAGCAGAAAACTGGCAAAATCTAAAAGTATTATGTCTTAAAGAGCAAAGGAGAATGTATTCCCACCAACCAAGTATGGAATAATTTGAGCATTGTTAAGGATAATCATTGTAATGTATAAAAGCATCAACATATTTTTATTCATAAATCGTAATGATAATCTACAACAACCCATGTTATTAGTTACCTTTTAAAGGTGCTAGAGAGCCAAATATCTTATAATAATATGTTATTTATCCTACCTTTTCTAAATAGGATATACCCCTAGTTAATCAAAGAGTTGATATGGGGAGTTTTCTCCATTAGAAGAAAGGATGTTAAAATTGAAATGGCATCATTATTAATTCCCTAATGAAATAAAGGATCTAGGCAATGATCATGAATGACTGATCATATTTGTAAAAGAAGACAATCAAGGGGAGCAGAGTGGGTCAAGTAATTGGGCGTCCGCCTTATACATGGGAGGCCCTGGGTTCAGTTCCCAGTGTCTCCTATAGAAGACCAGTAATAGACCGCAGCCAGCAAGATGCTACAATCAGCAAGGAGCAGGATGGCTCAAGCGGTTGGGCACTCCCCTCCCACATAGGAGGTCCCAGGTCCTGTTCCCGGTGCCTCCTAAAAAGATGAGCAGACAAGGAGTGGACAGAGGAGGGAGCTATCTGGGGGAGTAGGGCAGGGGAAATAAAAATAAATAAATTAAAAAGAAAAAGACAATCAGGGTAATTATGTACCTCTTCAGGGAATTATACACCACTACCTAAAAAGTAGTCCTGCCAAAATATCCAAAATAAATCTGATTAATTATTTTCATATAAATACAAAATGATAGGAAATACAGAGGAAGAAAATCATGCTAAAGATAATTTTGAGACGCAATCAGCAAAATTTAGAATGTGGGAAACTCTACAGGAAAAGTAACCTGTTCTCTTCAAGTAAAATTTTCAGAAGACAATGAAAGAAATGAAGTAGGAAACTCTACCATAAAAGACATTTCAATCACTCATAAAACACAACCCTTATTTTGATTTATATTTCAAATGAAAAGGTAACTTAAAGAAAAGATAAAGCAATTGAGAAATATACATGATATTAAGGAATTATTTATCTTTAGATTGATAAGGGTATTGTGGCTATGTTTAATTAAAGACTCCTCTTTTAAAAAATTAAAAATCAATTCAATGAGAAAGCATCACTTTAACCCTTAGGGTTTTTATATGAGGCAGCCTAAAATACTTAAATATTCAAATGTGTGGAAATAATTTGATACTTAAAAAATCCACAATTAATATCACCAAAAATTAATCACTTATTTCAATTACCTAAGCCTATGGATATTTTGCTGTCATTTTCATCAATTAATCAATAAGACCATATCCAATGCCAGTAATTCAGAAATTGTTCCAAGCAATATGACTTTCTGGCAACTGGTAATTCCTTCCTGCATCTGGCATACAACCTGAAAGTACTAGAAACTTATAATCTCTTATTGATTTATATACCGCTAAATAATTTCCAAGCTGCTGGTTCCTATGTTTGTGTTTTGGTCAGGTACAATATCAAATATAAATATATCAGACATTTAGTAGATTAGGAATAGATCCCAGAATAAATATTATAAAACGGAATTGAATGGTAAATGATAGCTGAAGCATATTCATTATCAATTAAGCTTCTTGTTTATGTTCTTCATTTAATCATCCAAAGTCATGAGTTTATAACACATTCCTTTATTTTATTTCCAGGTATTTTTTAAAATGCCTACATGAGTATGTTTATGCATGTTTCTATATGTATGTGCTTATGTGAGTTTGTGGAAGAGAGTGTGTGTGTGTGTGTGACAAGGTAGGGTGTATATTCCACAATGGTTAAGAGCAAAGAAACTGGAGTCAGATTTCTTTGTGTTTCTTTCCCAGTGTGGCTCTAACATTTACTAGTCATGCAGCCTTGGCCAAATTACTGATACTCACTGACCCTCAATTCTCTCATATTTAAAATGGGGAATATAAATCCCAGCCTCTTAGTCTTTTTGTGAATTTGAAGTGATATAATGAATTTGTAGAATTTAACACAGTCTCTGATACCTTATCAGCACTCAGCAAGTGATACCACAGGTAATTAGTGTTGCCACTAGTTCACAGTTTCTTTTAATAAAAGATTGAAGAGTACAATGTAGAGTCTGAGAATTCTTGGAGTAGGAGATTGTTGAGGAGACTCCTCAATTTTGTTCCTTTGTTTACTTGGATTATGTTTAGCAGGCATGAAAAATTCTATTGCAAACCACTAATGCTGTAAAGAAGAGTATAGAAGTCTGTGAACACTTTTTCCCTCGTAAGAGTAGCATACATAATCAAACTTGCTCTTTAGGGTTGTCCTAAGTAAGGATATTCAGGTTAGAACTCATTTAATATCTTTTGTTGGAGCAAACATCTTATGCAAATTAGTGTCTCTAAGAACACAAAGATATCCTTTATCTGGTTCTATTGCTCATATGCCATAAGATAAGATTTCTGTAACACTAAAACAAAACTGAAGTTCTGTTTACAAATGATCTCACAAATATTAAAAATGGTGTTAATATTTGTCATAGTTTGAAGCTTTTGAAGACCACAGAAAAGATCATGTCCTTAGGGTGAATCCATTCCTGTGGGTGTGAACCTATTGTAGCTAGAACATTTTGAACACATTACTTCAGTTAAGGGTCTTTGATTAGATTACTCCAGTAAGGTGTGACCTGGAGTGGGTCTTAATCCTCTTAGTGGAGTCCTTTATAAATGGGATGAATATGGAGAAAAGACACAGGTGCTCAGAGAGCAACCCACAGAAGCTGAAAGACACAGGCAGAACATCCAGAAGCTGAATGCAAGGGAGCCCAGAGAAAGAGACAGAGAACAGCAGACACCATCATGTGCCTTCCCATGTGACAGAGAAGTCCAGGATCACCCAGAGTTGGTCTTCGGGGAGACAGTCTTCGGGGAGTGTCCTGATGCCTTGATTTGGACACTTACTTCAGCTTCAGAACTGTAAGCTGGCAAGTCAATAAACCTGCATTGTAAAAACCAACCCATTTCTGGTATATTGCTTTTCTCAGCTTTTAGCAAACTAAAACCATATAACTGTTATTATTTGTATTCTTTTACTTCAACAAGTTTGACTGATTGTAATGAAAATGCCAACCTTTAATAATAAGCGATCTCTGAAAATCTTGATTCTGCCCACTTCAAAATACAAATATTAGGCTAAAGTCATATTTGCCATATGAGTGCCACTTATTTTATGATTTATGAATTATTTTTTCTTTAAACTGATAATATTTTCAATTAAAAGTTTGAAAAACCAAACTTAAAACATTATTACAAATAATAGTAGAGGAAACCAAATGTAAAATCAAATCACTTTCCATATGCTAAAAACATATACACATCTAATAAAAACAATACCAACTTTTAAAATAAAGACAAAATAACGTAATGATTAAATCAATAATCCTTAACATGGACTTTTAAAAGACCTCACATGGCCCATACCTTAGTCACCTCTTTGGCTTTTTCTCTAATTATGTTTCCGCTCACTCTCTGTATTACCAGAAACTAATGTCATTCATTTCCTGTACTTTTCATGATCCTTTGTCGCAGATCATTTGCACTTACCATAACCTTTATCCAGATGCTCTTTCTTCCTCTCTATGTCTAGTTAATGATTATTCAATTATTACATCTTAGTTGAGGGTCTTTTTCAAAGAAATCTTCTCTGATCTCTGTATAAATGAAATTGCTCCATGGTCAGCTTCTTATTTAGATCTTGTCAAAAATAGTGATTTTACATGTTTTGTGATTATTTAGTTAATTCCACTCCATTAGATTCTAAGTTTCAAGAGGACTGTGATTATGAATGGTTAAACATACTATTTTATTTCCAGCAAGTAATATCATGCCCAGCTAACAATACATGCTGAATATATTTTGTGAAATGAATAAATTAAAGAATAAACAGAAACTGAAAGAAGTTTCTATAAATTTCTATAAATTTTGAGAATAATCGCCTCCTCTATTCCTTTTTCAATATTTTCCCCACCCCAGAAGGTGTTGAATTTGGATGTAATAAGTGACAATTATTTGTGGTTTTTAGATAACTTTGTTATTTTGTAAAGACTTTATCTACTTTCTTAGATAAAGGAGGGATTGCCAAGATGATTTTATGGTCCAGAATTTTGATTTTCAGAATTCTCTGAATCTGCCAAATTCTCTCAGGTAGTGCCATTTCAATCCTGGGACAACATTACTTTTGAATTAGTTCTCTGATTTTGACTTAAAAGATTTTTCTAGGCTATAATTTAAACAATTTAATAATATAACTATTGAGATAAAAATCATCTAAAATTATATCATTTACCTCCATAATGGTACCAAGGATTGAACCCATGACCTTATACATGGGAAGCAGGTACCACTGAGCTACATCTTTTTCTCCCAATGGATAAGCTTTAAATTCATATTATTTTATATTTTATGAAGTAATTTAGGGTGAGATTTTATGATATACAATGCATTTTCATATATATTATTCATTTTATTTCTCCCCCAAGTACTAAAATTTGGGCAGAGCAAGTACTCATATCCCCATTTGATAAATGTGAAGTCTAAGGAAAATAGCAAGACCTTACTGAAATTTTATGGGAGGTGATCAGATTTCAGATTCATACCATCTTAGATTTATAAGAAACATGTTTATTAAAGTGGAGTAGCAATTCATGAAATTCAAAGAACTTTAAGATCAGTTTTGGGAAGATCTTCATATGTACATAAAAACTGATATAATGGTGGAAGGAGTTTGATCAGAAAAGAATCAAAAGCTCAGTGCACCAAGGACTTCAGTGAATGACTGGAGTATTTGTAGGTAGAAACAATGAAGAGAGACATTAATATAAAAGTTAATAATATAATCAAATGAGGTAAATCACAAAGAAGAAATGGATTGTCAAAAGTGGGAGATGGTATGGAAGTGTCAGTGGGATCTAAGAGAATATAAAGACTATTTCCTAATGCAAACATACCTGAGAAATAGGAGAATTAAGGCTCCAAACTCAAGAGGTCTGTAAAATAATCAACAATTTTAAGATTGTTATTAGTTATGACAAAGAAATCTATGGAACATCCAATGAAATGTGTGAGGCTATTTCCCTGTAAGAAGGGAAGAGGTTATGATAAGGAGGGTGGTAGAGAACACAACTTTGAGCAGTTGGACAGTATATAAGAAATGGAAGAGTGTGACTGATAAGAAAGTCCACAACCTAAAGTGATGTTATTGAGAAAAAGCTGGTTCTGGAGAGATTTACATTAGAAGGAGCAAATGGGAATTACTGATTTAGATGTAGTCTGTTGTTTTACATGGTGGTCTTCAAACCTGGAAAGGAATAAAGTGGAGTAATAGAGGGATAACCCACATGAAGAAACACATAGTTAGAAGGAAGACCTTTTGTGTCACCTTTGTGGTCAGGATAGTGATAGGAAAGTACTGGCTGAGCACCTCTGTATTATTTTGTTTGCATTTTCACATCTGCTGGGATTCTGAAAGCAAATTAACAGCACCAAACTACAGCATGTGTATTAGTCAACCAAAGGGGTACTGATGCAAAGTACCAGAACTCTGTTAGGTTTTATCAAGGGTATTTATTTGGGGTAGAAGCTTACAGTTACCAGGCCATAAAGTTTAAGTTACTTCCCTCAGCAAAGTCTGTTGCCACGTGTTTGGAGCAAGATGGCTGCTAACGTCTGCAAGGGTTCAGGCTTCCTCTTCCTCTCAAGGCTCCGTGGTCTCAGCTTCTTCCAATATCAGCTGTAGGCTGGGATAAGTCTCTTCTCTCTCCTGGCTCAGCTGAGCTCTTTGGGCTCAGCTACTCTGCTCTCACCACAAGGCCAACTGTAAGCTATCAGGTGAACAGTTCGTCTCTCTTCCTGGGGCCTCTGCTGTGTCTAACTTAGCCTTCTCTTTTTCCTCACATATCTGCTTCCTTGTGTAGTTACTTCAAGGGGCTCCAGGATTAAACTCCAACTAACTCCTCTGCCTTGTCATTTTCTCTGTGAAAATGACCAAGGGGGTGGGGACTCAATGTCCTACTGACGTGGCCCAATCAAAGCCTTAATTATAATTTAATAAAGTAAGAGTGAAACCTCTGAATCCAATGCAATCTAATGTACTCACAGGAACAAACCAATTTACAAACATAATCCAATGTCTATTTTTGGAATTCATAAATAATACCAAATTGCTACAGCATATTTGATCTTATAGCTACATTTTGAACTCAAAGAATGAAAAAAAACAAAAACAAAAAACTGTTGCCAGTAAACTTCCATGAAAGAAATTATCACGCTGTTCCATATGGGATACTAGAAGACAGGAAAAAGTAATGGAAATCAACAAAACCAACTTTCAAAACCATCACCTACATGAGAAAATGGAAGAAGGAAACAAAAAGGAATTGTTGGATGAAGGCAGAAAAAAGCTGGAAAACCTTGGTACACAGGGATTGCTCACATTAGATGGTGAAACTGCCACTTATCTACCCACTGAAACCGCCACTTACTAACCCAATTTTCAGATTAGTCCCTCCCTTATTGGTGTGCAGAAGTTTTAGAAACTTTTGTTCAAATGACCACCTTTTCATGTTTATTCATAGGAAGCTTGCTGCCTAGCGAGATAAGTTACTATTTCTGAATCCGGCTCCAATCAGTTCTAGTCACAGGGCATGAGGACCATGCTCCATTTAACTCCGCCTTTCCCAAACTCAATTGGTCCACACCATCTTTAACCATGCCACTCAGCTGCCTGCCCCAAACTCGATTTGCCCAAGTCATCTCACCCCATCCTTAGTCACTCCCTTAAGTCCACATTCTCCAAACAGTATACAACCCCAGAGCCCATTTTGTTTTGGTAGACTGATCTGAGGCTTGCCTCCAGTCTCCTTGCTGGTTGATGACACAATAAACTCTTCCTTTTCTCAAAATCCTGGTAATTAAGTATTGGCTTCTGTGCACATCAGACAAATCGCCCTCTTGGCACTATCAATTGTCTTTATTTTACTCATTTTCCTCCCCTTACTTCACCATAAAATGCATGAAGAGTAAGCAGTTTGAAATAAACTGGGAGGTCAATATGATTCCAGTCAATGCATGTGTCCTTACTTTGTGCAAGGCTTTGGACTAAAGTACTTTTGGAGATACAAAATAAACAATGCTTCAAAAGTCATCCATTATAACAAGGGAAGACTAATACAGAACACAGCATTAATTAGTGCCAGAGCTGGAAAATGAGGCCATAAGAGCAGAGATGTTTAATTCTTCTTAGGAATAGTACAGATTATTTGATAGCTGAGAGCATATGTAATTAGTACCTCAAGATTATGTAGAATATGTGTATGTGGAGATGAAACAGAAGGGAATCAACAGAAGCCCAGGAATATTAAAATGAGGAACAAGTTCCAGGACAGGTGTCATTCATGGGATACAGAACTGACTATTCAGGCTGTAAAGAAAATATGGAAAGTTTTAAAGCTTTCTAAAGTCATTCATGTTAAAAGTTATTTGTATTATCTTGCTTACAAGTTCTTGTGAGGATCCAATGAAAGTTACTTCTCATACACATTTATGTTTGAGATAGTATTTTGCATATTGCTTCAGGATTTCATATAAGGCCTTGAGCAATCAGTGTGCCCTAGTTATAAGCCCTGACTGTAGGCAATGGGGAATCAATAAAAAATATGACAGCAAGATTCAAAGAGTACAATGTTATGATCAAGTGCAGTTTCTTTGTTCCATATGAAACTCAACATCACCATACTAGAATTCTTGGTACATGAATCATGATGGTACTTCCTCGGCTGTGGGAAGGATTAAAACCTTGATCTGAAAAGGGATACACAACTTCATGGGGAGATGCTTTCAAGAAGTAAACATAAACTAAATGAGCTTATATCCCTGAGTGTGTGTATTTATCCATTGCCTTTCTGATAAGTGTAATGCTTAAAAGGAAAAAATATATATCTATCTTGAAAGCTGAGAAAAATGACTGGGTTCCTTTCCTCCTATGTTATTTGCATAAAAGGATTTTTATCACCCAGACATTTCTTGAATTAGAAAACAGCTTTCACAGATTTTACCCTTTGAAAATGACAATATCTAATCTCTTTGCTTTCATGAGCCTAGTCTGCATTGCCAAATATCTCAGAAGGGGAATGGTAAACTATTTTTCACAGATCCTCAATAATAGATGAGATACGAAATGAATTTCATGGAAGTTGAGCACCCTGGAGGTTATTAGTTTGCCCTAATATGTAACATTATTCTGATATCATATCATTATCATTATTATTTTCTTGTGCAACCAGCCTAAAAAGATATGAAAATTTTATCAATTTATCATTTATGGATCTTAATAAAAAATGTGTGTCTTATCCTTAAAACCAGGAACCTATGAATGACATTTATATTTTATTTTGTTACACATACATACATTGAATATTTAACATATCAACTTGAAGAAAATTGGAAAAAAATAATGGGCCAATATTGAATTAAAACAATAGACAATTTTCTAAAAGATGGCAAGATGTATGCAATTAAAACACCAAATTATTGACATATTATAATTAAAAATATTTGATAGCATGCATTGGCAGTGTCAAATGTTTAAAAAATGAGCAAAACTTTAAAGTAAAAAGCCTTTTTAATAATAATACAGTAGTCATTTATTAAGTATTATGCTTGTGGTGCTGCTACTTTGTTTTTAATATTATTAAATTATATATATATATATATATATATAACTTACATATAACATACATTTATGTATATCAGTCTCTCCAAGGTCAATTTTGAAATTCTCATAAATAATTTTCAAGCATTTTTCAGTAAATAGTCCATTTAATCAATAATATTTTTTCCTTTTTTAAAAATACAGTTACTTAGCATTAATTTCACCAAAAAATCAGCACAAAAATTAAACAAATATATTCTCTTAGGTTTCTGGCAAGAGATGTCAAAATACTTTTCTTGATCTATGTACTTCATTTCCTTGTTTTCATCACTTAAAAGATTTATTTGTCTATTTAGTTAAGCAGATGGGAAGTGATTTTGTGATTCATCATGGAGTGACTGCTCATTCTTATTTTCCCTCTATTTCAGAGGAAATCAAAAGAAAAATAACTTCCATTATATTGGTGGTACTTTCATTACTGTGCTAGTGTCAGAACCCTTTATACTATTCCAAAGCACTGGGTAGCCAAAAAATCAAACATGTATCCTTGATGACCTATATCCAGTGGACAGGTTCTGATTCTCTGCTCTTGCTTCAGCTAACAGGCTGCATACAATGCAACCTCTCCTGCACTTGCTGACCAATTCTTTATTCTGAGAATGCAGGTATCTGACTTTGCAGCTAACTTATTATTGATCTTGCTGCTAGCCACTTTGCTTTATCCCTGAGGTTTAGATAAAACCTTACTCTCCCATTAGAGGTGGCAAAACTAAGACCAAAGAGCCAGTGCTCTATAATGGTCTAAGGAGAGTTAGACTCCTAGGCACACAGATCTAGTGTATGATGTTTACCACCTGTGGTGATTTGGAGCTTTATGTATCCCAGAAAAACATGTTCTTAAACTGAATTCTTTCCTGTGGGTGTGAAACCATTGTTAGTAGGACTTTTGGTGAAGTTATGTCAGTTAAAATGTTGCCCAGAATGGGTCATAATCCTATTAATGAAGTCCTTTAAAAGTGATGTCATGAAACTCAGACAGATAGAGAAAATGCCACAGGAAGCAACAGAACCGGGAGGATAATGGAGAAGCCAGGATAGGCTGCCACGTGCATGGCTATGTGACAGTGGAGGCAAGGTCCAAGGATCACCAGCAGCCAGCCTCAGAACACCAGTCTTCAGGAATAAAGCATGTCCTTGATGATACCTTGATTTGGACTGCCTCTTAGCCTGAGCTAATAAATTCCCATTGTTAAATCAACCCAGTGCATGTTATTTGCTTGAGCAGCCATGGAAACTAAAACACAAACTTTCCACGAACCTCTCCAAAGGAAGAAAAAGTAGGAGGAAGCTAACCCTCAACTTATGCATTTGAATCAGTAAATACTGATTCCCCAATGCAATTATTAGGAACACAATGAAATTGCTCCCCAACTCAAGAACAAATAATAAAACCTTAGCCCCACCCCCCAAGTGTTTCTGGGCTTCACTTCCAGAAGAAAGCTCTATTTTCCCTATTCCAAAGCATAACATGTCCCACCTGTAAGTGAGGAAAAGTCCCATCCTTTTCCAAAGGGCACCACTTGAAACATTAATGCTATTTAGCCAAATTCAAGTCCTCTATTCAAAGAAGAAAGAACTCTTCATATTGTAAACAAGAGGACTTTACAAAGGAATCCACACTACAGTTTGCTATTGGCTATTTTTACCATTTTATCATTTCTCCTAAGAACCCTAGATTTCAAATCAGCCAAGATTATATTACTTTTGCTGCTGGAGATAACCATTATATCAAAAGCAGAATAATTATGATCAATGATATTCATCTTTTTCCTTCCATGTGTTAGAAAAGATTTTCTATTTGAATTGTTAATAAATATGTTGTTAAATTTCATCAGACTTTGGTTAGCTATTCTTAAAGTAACATATTCAATTGGTTTAATGTGGATTGATCCAAAATGGAGGCAGGTCTTCAAAATGGAAATAAATCCAAAATATACTAGTTGTCCAATTAGCCAGCCACTTACTCTTACCTAAAAATAATAGTATGGAATTTATTAGACCCTCTCCTAGTAACTTTGCACATATTATGTTCCTTGCAAAACCTCTATGATATAGGTGCTCTTATTAATGCCATTTTAGTGTTCAAGGAACTGAAGCCAAGTCAAACTTACTCAAGGACACACAACCAATAGAAGGCTATATTTGGGTTTGAATTCAGAAACTCTAGGTCTAGAGCCCTGGCTCCTAACCATACCTCAGTTTAACTTTAAAAGGTGTTAATTTTAACTGAGGTGGTTTCTACTTTCTTCCAGAAACCTGAGTAGATTTTTTTACTCAAAGTTTGAGTAGAGTCGATCAACTCTTGATACCCAGCCCTCTGGAATCTCATAGTCCACAAAATGTCTGAAATTGATGGATCCCTCCAAATATGTCCTGCCAAAATATAAGGACATAGAAAGAAATTTCAAATACTAGGTGTCCAAAAAACTGACAAAAAGCCATTACAAGATGGAAACAAGATTTTGAATTACTGGATTTTTCAAACTCCTAATCAGAAGCACATATATCAATATGATTTAAGGTAGGCCCTCTGAATTTTTAGGCTCATTCCTGAAAGAGAGCTCATTGATCTTTCATCTACTTGTCATCACATGCTTCAAAAATTATACATAAGAACTGTGGGTTTGCAAAATAACTAGGTTTCAAAAGTTAAGTCCTTCCTTCATATTATGACTTCTGAAAAGCAATATTGTATTTCCAAGAGTGAGTTACATCAAGAAGCAGTTATTTATAGAAGCCATCCCTCACACCTTTCTTATAGATTATAGCTTCCAGAGAAGTTTTTTAAAAATCTTATCTTTGTAAGATATATATAGCATTAGGAAACTACTCTCTGAATATTCCTAAATCATTTTATCTCATTTCCTTCAGTATATTTGTAATTTGTTGTTGTTGTTTTATACACCACCACCTCTCATCATTAATAGAATATTTACCTCTTTATTATCTTAATCAGGGTTTCTCATCTTTGGTGCAAGTGACATATTAAGAAGGATAATTCTTTATTGTGTGTTTGTGGTGGGGGTCAGTCCTGAGTGTTTTGGGATAGCTAGCAGCATCCCTGGCCTCTAAATACTACATTCCAATAGCACCAGCCTCTCATAATTGTGATTAAAAAAAACTTATGTCCATGCCTCTATGGACTGTGAGTGTGTTCATATGGTCATGTGGTGTTGCCTCAGTGAGTGAAGACCTGCAGAATAACCAACAGAATATTGAATTCGCAACATGGCATTTCCTGCTACGTTCTCTCATAGAGTGGTGAGACTCTCTGGAGTACATGGGCAGTGCCTAGCAAAATAGGGAGGATCGATGTGCCAGGCCTTTGATATTGATGGTTGTACTTATAAACCTTGTACATGTGAAATCGAAACTTGGCCTGGTAATATATATTGCTTAAGAGTTACCTCCTAAAGGCCTCCTTGTTGCTCAAATGTGGCCTCTCTTTAAGCCAGACTCAACATATGAATCCATTGCCTTCTCCTTGATGTGGGACATGACTCCTAGAGATAAGCCTCCCTGGTACAAAGGGATTAATATCAAGCACCAACTAATGATGTATTTGGAGAAACACCTAGACCAAAAGGGGGAAATATTAAATGCAAATGAGTTTTTATGGCTAAGAGATTTCAAAGTGAGTCAGGAGGTCATTCCAGAAGATACGCTTATTCATGTCTCAGGAAGATCTCATTGCCTGCCACAGTAAATAGTGCTTCAAGTAGGGGTGTTCCTGGGGGGCTCTAAAGACATCTAGACTCCAAAAGCAGGGCAGACAACCCCAGAAAATCGGCAACCCATGGGTGGGCCTTACCTTGGAATATATGATAACCCATATCCTCCAGTCTTTCAGAGTTAGACTCATTTATTATTTTCTTACACATGGTTCTTCTGCCCCATTTATTGGAACCCATAATTAGCACTATACCCATTAAATATTGCCCCAGAGACTTAAATCTTCCATTCATATGCCAGGTGAGCCCTGAATCTCAACAGAGTTGCAGCAAAAACCTACTCTCTAGATCATTAGACTCACCCAGGAAAACTAACAAAAGGATGATGATGGACAACATCCATCCCAAGAAGCAGAGAGTATCTGCAACCCCAAGCAAGCCAGTTCCACCCATCTGCCTCATGGGATCAAAGCCCCCTCTCAACTAGAAGCAGAGTGGGCATCACCATCCCAAAATCCTCAAGATAGAGGAATGAGCAAATATAAAGGGGGAAAGCAAATATAGATTAAAGTAGACTTATTATTATTCTAGCAATGGAAGATCTTGTAACATTGATATAAAGACAGTGGTCACTAGAGGTTCTGAGGGGAGGGAGAGGGAAGAATAGGTGTAATATGGGACATTTCTGAGATGCTGGATTGTTCTGCATGATATTGCAATAAGGGATACAGGCCATTAAACATTTTGTAAAAACCTATAAAATTGTGTGGTGCAAAGTGTAAACCATAATGTAAACTATAGACCATGCTTAGTAGCAATGCTTCAATATGTCTTCATCAACTGTAACAAAGGTACCACACTAATGAAAGATGTTGTTAATTGGGGAAAGTGTGGGAGGGCGAGGGGGAGGGTTAAATGGGAATCCCTCATATTTTCGATGTAACATTTACATAATCTAAAGTTCCTTTAAAAATAAAAGAAAAAAATAATAAAAAGGAAGAAACACAAGAAATATTAGAAGAAACAAAGAAAATTTTGCAAGATGTATCTGAATCCAGGGGAGGGGGGAAAACATGTGTCCAAATATTTTCAAATTTCCTCTGAGGAGCAAAATTACCCCTGGTTGAGAACTGCTGTCTTAAAGCGTGGGCAAACTTCCAGTTTTCTATCTGAATGCAGGGTCAACTACATAGCGTTCAACCTTAAATTTTACTTCGAGAAGAATTTAATGTGTTAAGCTCCATAGGCAATGAGAGGAAGTTATATAATTGGGATCTATCATGGGCTGTGGATTCAGACCACCTGGGTCTGAACTCTGAATCTAGTATTTACTAATTACGTGAAATCTCTCACCATAGGCTTCTCATCTGTAAAACTGAGATAATGATGTCATGCTGATTATTTTCTTTTATGCTTCCAGATTTTCTCTGCCCCTGTTTCTCTGCCTGGTCAGCTGACCCATGACTGATTCAATTTTTCAGAGGATGAATCAGAAACAACTTGCCCAATATTATAAAGTTTGTATGTGGGAAATGTAGGCTTCATAACTAGGATCTCTGTTTTAAAGCAAACCAGTGATCATATCATTAATGCAATATCAAGTACCTAATTAACCGTGCTGCTAATTAAGAGAATTTTATAACTTTACTTATGTATAATTTGTTTCTTAACACTGTGCTAAGTGCTGCATATGCTTTTTATTATTTAACTCTCAAAAATTCATGTAAATATTATCATCATCTCCTTTTTACAGATTAAAAAATTTAAGCTACAAGGCCTTTTTGTCTGTTTTTATCTCTCGAACATTCTTCCCTCAATCTTTGAATTGTTTCCTCTCAACTGCGGGATCTCAGCACAGGTAGCATCGCATCACAGAGGATGTTTGTGGTCACCACCTCATCTGAAGTCAGTCACACCCACCCCTTAGTTTCTTCCTTTGTAAAACTTATCCATATTTCTTATCATTCTATCTATATGTTTGTTTGCTTGTTGTGTTTGTTTTTTCCTGTCTCCCCACTCGGATGTAGCCTTGTTTACTTTTATCTCACCAATGACTAATATGGTGACAGATACCCAATGTATGCCTAGTAGGTGTTGAATGAAAGAATTAAGAGTCTCAAATCTAAGAAACGGTAGAGTCAGGAATTGAATTCAGGTATTTTTTAATTTAAATCAGTTTCCTCATTGTGCTATGAAGAAATCACTAAGCCTGAGATTAGAGGGCAGCTAGGGAATATAATTACAAGGTAAAATAATACAACACTAAATCTCAATTCTGCGGGAAACTCATTTGTCCCCCAGGCTTCCCACATTAGAGTCATCCTTGGTCTTTTTCTCACTTTTGATAATCCCCTCCCTCAGCTCCCTCAAACTTTAGGCAGTTATATTGTACCATTTCACAAATACATCATTAGTCAAATTACTTAGTATAATACTCATTGCTATCTTATGTGAGACAACAGCTCTCTTTCCCATGCTACAACATGGTCTTTTTGGTCTTCTTGCTCCACCTTTTTCCTCTTGCTATATTCTCCGTAGAGCAACTGTTATGAATTAAATAGAAAAAAAAAATCAAAATAATGCAGTATTGAAAATGTTCCAAGCATTTTCCTTTGCTTTTAGGATCTATTCAAACTCATTAGAATAGCCAGCAAGGCCCTAAATGATCTGGCCACAGCTGAAATCCCTGACATCATCATTTACTGCAGCCAACCCACCTCCCCACTTTACCGCGCTTCAATGTAGTCAATGCATTGGCATTTTTTAAGTCTCATGAGCACAAAAGTGCATTCTTTCCTTTGGAATTTCACTGCATGGTAGTTAGGCTGCCTCGTCATTCAAGATTCTGCTCAAAGAGGTTTTTCCTAACTACTCACCACTTAATAGTCAGTGACTATGTTTTTGTTTGTTTGTTTTTACCTTGGTAGCACTTACTGCTATTTGAAATGATTTGTTTATGTGTTGAATGCGTGTCATTCTCTACTAGAAATTTTAGAAACTTCAGATTAATATTGTATTTGCAGTTCCTAGAACAGTGTCTCTTACAAAGTATTGCCTCAATACAAAATTATTGAATAAATGAATAAATTCCAGGTGATACTCATTCTGTAATTTCTAAGGACATCCAAAATAATGGCTCTGTCTCATGCTTTCTTGGCTACCTCTCCAAGACTGTGTCTCATAAGAACTCAAACTAAATCTAAGGTTTTTCGAATGTAAGTTACAGAAACTTAACTCAAACTACCTTATACTGAGTGTAATTTGTTACCTCTTGGATCCAAAAAAGCCAAGAGGTGATGATTAAGCTAGAACCTGAGGTAAAGGCACTGTTGTCTCACGTCTCTATCTCTCTGGCTCTTTGATTTTCATTCTCTGTCAGCTTCATTTTCAGACTGTATCTCTGTTTTTGGAATCAATAAGACCACTAGCCCTGTTAGGGAGCTCAGGTTGCAGTAGGCAGCCTTCTTTTTCACAATGTACTTATAAGTCTTCCTAGGTTATACTTTTTACACACGCCTGGATATGAACCCACCGCAATAGTCAGGGAAGCAGGAGCATCTTTGTGTGACATTCTCAAAAGTACCTCAAATAGGGGAAGAGGAGGAGTGACTTTCAAAATTTGAAGCTCAGGGAAGAAAAAAGTGTACTTAGTAACCATCATGCCACAGAAAGCTCTTTCAGTGTCCTACTGTGGGAAACGTGCCAGCCGCTCAAAGGACACCCAGAATAAATAAATCTGGTTTTAAACCAGTCCAAGAAAGAAGATCCAGAACTATCTAGACTTCTTTGTGGAATGCGAAGCTTCTAGGACAGCTGTTCAGCTTCTGTTGAACTTAGCCATGAAACAAAAAGTATAAGAATTTCAGGGGACCCAGCTTGTTATGTTCAGTTACACACTGAATGATACTAAATGAGATATGAGAGATAAACAAGTACATTTAACGATTTATTAAACCCTTGTAGACATTACTATTTTTAATCTATAAATATTGTGTATTTTTATGTATTTGTGTATACTCACCTATTGCCTCTGACATTTATCTATATAGAATAAACAAATGTCCTTGATGGTGAAGATATACTTACACATTATAAAAACCATCCATGTATAAATTTTGAATTATATAAAACATCAGTCCCTAGTGTGCCAATATTGGATGGAATTATTTTTTTAAGAATTCTAACATTCTGGAGGCAAGCACAGCTGTAATTGTCATAACTCCTAATGATGCAGATTTACACATAAACTAAGGATTATAGTTAAAATAAATCATATTTTACCACAAATATTCTCGCTGTTCTGACTTTGTGATATTCAGGGTAGGCTAAACATTTGTTATATTAAAAACCATGCATGCGTCCCCAGACCTAGTTTTTCTTCCTAGGTCTGGCTTTTAGAATGCTGGTGATAAACTAAGGCTGATTTATTATATGACCATCCTGTATAGGAAAAGACTGTAACTTTAGGTATCCTTGGTCAACCTTAAAAGATATAGCAGGGGGACGGATGTGGCTCGGGTGGTTGGGCCTCCGTCTCCCATATGGAGGGACCTGGGTTCGACCCCCAGGACATCCTGGTAAAAATGAAAAAAAAAAGAAAAATATAGAAGGCATGTGGGCACAAGGCCCTGCGTGCAGATATGCCGCCAGGCCCTGTGCGTGGGTGCGCCGCCAGGTCCCACAAGCCACGCAGCAAGATGATGATGTAACAGGAAAGTGACACAAAAGAGAGCCAAGATGAGACGCACAGAAAAACAGGAACTAAGGTAGCGCAAGCAGTAGTAAGACGCCTTTCTCCCACATCGGAGGTTCCAAGGATCGAATCCCAGTGAAGACAGGAGAAGGATGAGAAGAGCGGGCAGGAAAGAGACACAGAGAGTTACCCAGTGAATGAGCACAAAAACAGCAAAAACGGGGTCTGGGGAGGCTAAAAATGGATAAAAGTAAATAAATCCTTAAAAAATGTATAGGGGAGGAAGATTCAGACTATAGTTAGTAGTGATACTTTGACGATGTCCTTTCGTGATTTGTTAACAAATGTTTCACAACAATGCAGGATGTTTGTGGGGGGGGTGATGTGTGGGAACCCTGAATTATGTTATGCATGTTTGTTTTGTAACATGACAATGTTTACTGAACACTTACAGTTTATGTATGCTCATGTATGAATGATATAATTCAATAAATTGTTTTAAAAAATGAACCATGTTTTAGAAAACTGTTTAGCTAGAAGATATATTTACCTAAAATAATCTTAATTATTCTTTAAACATTAGAAAAAAAGGGGCACCAAATTGAAATCAATAACTTTCTTTAAAAAAAAAAACATATTTTTAGGAGGAGGTTGGGCTCTTTTGTCTTTTTTGAAAACTTACCATAAGTTTCCTGGGAATAGAAAGCTTGCTAATCAATTTAAACAATGTAGTAGAAAGAGACATTTTGTAATCAGCTAAGTTTACATAAAGCTTGATTCTTTCCAATAACAACAACAACAAAACTTACATTGGATGCTAGGTTTATTTATGAGGGCATGTAATAAAGATTCAAGTGGATATTGTTAGAACAAAAACTAACTGTAATTTTAATAAGGAGAGTTTTCTACTGACACTCAGCTATTTTACTATTCCTTCTACCATATCTTAAGCTATTTTGTTGAAAAAAATTCCCATAAAAGTAGGATTCAACCTATCGTAAATTAGTGTAAAAGCATCAGTGGGTTCATATTACCAAATAAACTTTTCTGTGAGGGCATACATGCTCTGCTCTAACTTCCCTCACTAGTTTAGAAATTTAAATAAAAATCTTTAACATAGCAGATTATTTACTCTGCTAGTTGCAAGCATCTCTGAATCTTTCTCATACTGATATATTTAATAACATAAATAGTTTGAGGTATGCAGTAAAAACCAACTATATAATAAAGAAAAATATATTTGTCAAATCCATTGGTCCTTTCTTAGTTTTAAACTTTGTGAAACTCTCTGTAGTCATGAATAAACTCTGATGACAGTCTTTTCTTTTCGATGCTTCTTTTTCCTTTCTTTCTTTTATCTCTTTCTTCCCTCTTCCCTTCTTTTTCTCTTCTTTTCTTTTCTTTCCTTTCCTTTCCTTCCTTCCTTCCTTCCTTCCTTCCTTCCTTCCTTCCTTCCTTCCTTCCTTCCAGTCCTCTTTTTTCTTTTGCTGACTTCTTTTCAGGCTTCCTCTAAGCACAAATATTTTTCAAGTTTAGTTTTTATCTTTGGCTTTAAACTATCTATCTATATCTCTCTGTCTATCTATCTAATCATCACCATCATCAATAGCATCCAACTATCATGTATCTTCTCCATTGGAAATCCCATTTGCCACTATAAACATTTTTTAAGTGGCAGTGAAATCCTCATTTCTAGATCAAACTCTGCTAAACTCCACATGAGCTCTTTGTACAACTTATATCACTTTTTCTCATATGAATATCCCATTATGTATAGAAATAAACCTTTCATCTTCTGGTTTCCTTTCTCAATTAATTATCCTGCCGTTTTTCCAATTATCAAATGTAAAAGCTCAGTCACATTTAATTCCTCAATCTCTCAAACTACCCATAAATAACCAGTAGTTAACTCATACATGTCTAAATTTGAAAATGTCTGTTTTATTCTCCCCTCATCTTTCCTTCTTAACACTACCTTAGTTACTGTACATCCTCTACTAAATTATAGACTCGCTCATATTTAAATGTCTTGCAGTGTTTTGTACAATGCCCTATACCAATTAGGCATGACACTTATAGTTGTTGAAGCAAATGACACATAGTGTTCATATAGTTTATAATTTCTGGTTTTTGTTCTCCATAGAAACTTAAGCTATTATTTCAAGATTCACATTAAATAAATCACATCACTAGAAGTCAATATTTAAGTTGAATTTTAGGTATAACAACAAACAACTTTACATCATGTTTCTACACCAAAAATTTAGACACTATATTAATGATTTCATAGGTTGGAATAACTTTATTTTCAGGTTAATGTAGCAAAATACTAGCAACTCATGAAAAGTAATAAATAAATTCAATTAAAAAATTGGGCAAGGGAAAGGATGCTGAAATTTATTGAATGTTCAATTTTGGCAGGTGATGTGAAAGAGATGATAGGTAGTTCAATATAAACTTTACAACAAGCCGGCAGAGAGATATCATTATTATGGCATTTTACACATTGGAAAACATTCATATTTTTATTTCTCCATAATCACACATCTAGTAAATGACTCCCTTGAAACCCGACTCTAACTTTTTACTTTTTAAATCACATTTAGAAGGAGACATCTAATAATATATAACCACCATCTGTCTTACTACGCAATGTAGATACAATGTGTGAGCAAAAAAATATATTCTAATACCTATTGGAATTTTTTAAAATAAGAAATATAAATTTAAGGTAAAGCACTTGCAGATCTCTAAATTCATCAGTCATGCTTTACCTCCTCTCCAGGCATTTATACAAACTGTTTTCTCTGCCTAGAGAAGTGAAAGTGTAATATAGCAATTAGTGAATGGGAGTTAGAGCTGCCCACACATTCATTAATTTAACCATTAAGTTCTATGCACTTACTGTCTATGGTAACTCCATTGATTTGGAGGATTACAATACATTGTGGGAAGAAATGTATTCATTAGAGGGATATTCTACTTATTAGCTGTGTGACTGTGAACAATCTGCTTATTTCCCAGATCCTTGGTTTCCTTAACTGTAAACAGGATTTAAGAGTTCTTACTGATCCAGGCTGTTTTGAAGATTAAATGTACAAACATTGTAATTTGGTTATCATGGTTCCCAGAATAGCAACTGCTGAATAACTGTTGGCTCCTCCTCCTCCTTCTTCTTGTTCCATTTCCTTTTTGATTCTTTCTCTTTTTGTTATCTCTTCACTTTCTAATTCTTACTAATCACTTAGCTCTCTGATTGTACATAAGTCTTTCCAAGAAAATTTCCCAGGAACCCGAGAAGAAAATGAAGTGTCTTTTGTATACATACTCTCATAGCAGTCTATAAATATCATTATCACCCCATAAATCACTTGATTTTGTAATTACCTACATATCTGCTGCATCCAAAATTAGACAGCATGGTTTAAAAGGGTAGAAAAAGCTGTGTGCTGGTCACTAGTGAGTTCCCAACATCCACTTCATTCCTACATCTCAATGGACTGCTCATAATTTGAATTAATGGGCTTCAAGTGCAGAGTAGTGCGGCAGGGTAGGTAGGAGAACTTGATGATCCCATTTCACTATTTCAACATAAATTGGGTCTACATCGGATATTTACCCAGGCAGCCATTTCAATGTTTTGACTCTCTGTGCTGTCTTTTGGTTTAATATGCTCCACAGTGAGAATGGTAAAGTGGAGGCTACCAGCACCATTTAAATGGGATTCTGGAAAAAAATCCATATATTAAAAGGAAAGCTGAACTCAAGAAAATTCCAAGATACCAAATGGAAATATGAAAAATATAATATCTGGTAAATAAATTTGGAAAATATAGCAATAATTGTCTCTATTATGAATAAGGGTTTAAATAATACTAATATTGGAAAGAGTATGTGTACTTGGGAAATATTAGTTACAAGAGGTTTAGTCAAATGCTCATTATTTCATTATAAGAAGTATAAAGATTGAAAATATAAAATGAACCTGGGTTCTGATAAATTTATTTTTATCTCCTTCAAGTGAGTGAATAAGTTCACTTTTGGGATAATTTTTGAAGCATTTTAATTCTAGAGGAGGCTCTTTTCCATAAACTGGGAGAATTTCCTCTTGCATTGATGGATGTGGGCTGCTCTGCTGACATGACAGATTTAGTTTTTTAAGGTTTTCCTTTAAGAAACCTAGTTACTGATCCTCTTTCAACAATTAGGAAGAGAATATAGAAGGAGAAACTGTCATTTATAAGCCTCTTTCTAACACAGTAATCTAGAAAGGATGTTCTTAATTCAGAGGGAAAAAAAACCAAACAAACAAAACAAGAGTAAATGAAAAGAACAACAGTAACAAAAACAACAAAAGAAAGGTTGGGAAAGCTTTAGAAACATGTAAAGCTTTAATACAGTGTAGTTGACATATCTCGGTAGAGTGTGCATCAGAGGGGAAAAAAGCTTGTCATTGCTCTGAAACTGTCTTTTCTAATTCAGTGCATCCATGTATTGTTATAAATCTGTTTCCCAATCTTGCTTCCTCACTGAAAGATGCAGACACAAGGGAACAAGCTTCACTGCTATCAGTCAGCTCAGATAAGGAAAAGTTCCTTTCAGCCTGACACTGACAGCTTAATGAAATGGAAGCTAAGATGCATGCAAATGAGAGCAAGGCTGGCAAGGTAATGACCATGTACAGTGCTTTAAATGGACAAGAGGTAGGACTACTTGTACCCACGTTTCTAGTCCCATAGGCAAGGGGAGTTCAACTGAGGTAATAGACTGCTTTCTATGGATGGCTTATGGAAACTGCTTCACAACTTTAAAGACACAACTTAAATATGGTCTAGTGAAGTAATTGAAGACACTGGAGTTTTTTTAGAAGGAAAAAAGCTATAGCTTAAATTTTTTCATTTTGGTAAAGGAAGATGATAGGATCTAAGGTCCAATCATGTAAAAATATCTTTTGATCCTTGAAATTGAATTTCCTCTGTCTAAGGATAAGTTGGAATATACATAGAATGAACTGAAAATTTACCCAGTCATTTATTCAAAATATGGTGACTATTTATTAACATTTTTTCACAATCTGTTTTTATTTTTCACATGCCTCCACCCTTCCTTAGCTTCTGCAGAAGAAGAAGAATAAGGAAAAGTCTATTGGAAGAATTTCCTGTCACACATTCCAGATTAACTCTAAGCAGAAAGTACTGAAAATCTCATGAGAAAATCAGAATTGTGAGAAAATTAGAGCATTAATTTGGGTGGAGGCAATAGTGAGTTGTGGTAAAAATGTTTTGAATAAAAATATAAGATTTAGTTAGGCCTTAAAAATCAGGAATGATTTCATTTACATTGAATATTTAACATATATATCTCTACATAAGTCTTAAGCTATCAGTGTCCTCCAAAATATATGTCACCTTGCAAAACTATCTCAGATGAAAGTAAAATAAAGATAATGCTGTTTCTAAGATTTTCCCCTACTATTCAAATGTCCGTAATACCATTAGGATTACTAGGAGAAGAGAAACCTGATTTTCACCAATCACTAGCTAGATTTGTATTTAATGTCTCTCTGTATCCTCAGGGCATTTTAGAACATATACCAAGGATCCAGTTGGAATCAAAATTAGCAGAAAGATTAATGCTACAATTTTAAAGTATAAAGAAATCATTTCTAAAATTATGTGCTTAAAATTAGTTTAAACTAGGTGCTTCATCTTCATATGTGGGAAGTTTATGGCCTCCATTTTATTCTCTATCACCTTTTCCCTTACACTCTTACCCATAGCCACAGGAAAAAAAAAAGGGAAGTATGAAATTAATTCACTCTTTCTTTTCATAAATGAAATGGAGCACCTATTACTTCACAGACACTAAATCTCAAGACTTATCAAAAGCTAAGATGAGAGGATATAATACTGAGAGAGGATTACTTTTAAAATGTATAATCTATCAACTCTTCCAAATATTTAAAATGTATATTTGGATCATACCAGATCAACAGAAATCTGCCTATCTAGTAATTATATTGATATTTCCTAACAGGTGTTTTTATTTCATTTTGTCATTAGATTATGTTTGGTGATTGAGAGACTCAGGCTTATTCCATAAAATGGCTTTCTTCACAGTCCTCCACTGGTCCTCAGCATCTGGCTTGGAGCAGAGGAAGGAGAGAGAGCACGGGGAATCTCCTGCAAGGTTTTATAGAGGCCCTGCCTGGATTGGTTGAAGCTCAATTCTTGCCATATGGAACACAGTCTAAAGTGTTTACCTAATGTGTAATGTAAAAACACCAGAGTTTTGCAAAAGTGTAGCACAGATTTATCACCAATATTATTGAAGATTGTGTTCTTTATATAATATCAGCATTCCCAGGCTCCACGATAATTTTCATTTGCAAATTTGATTTCTTCTATGGGCACTGGCTGATGTGAAAAAGCACTAATTTCATGTGTCATAAAGTGGGTAGGTAAGCCATTGTGGTAGGCACCATTAGAGTTAGGTTTAGATAGACATAAGTTATCTTCACCAAAGCTGCCTCACTTTACTCATTCCATTTTACATAGATGATAATTTATGATATCTTATGTAGCATAGGAAATAATTTATACTATATAATAAAGCCATGAACAGATAAATTAACAAATATTCAATAAATACATTGCAAAATATGTAAGTAAATGGTTAGGTAAGAAACTAGTTAGGTAGACAGAAAGATAAATCAATATAAAGCCCTTACTATGAGCAATACACTGTGCCAGGTCCTGGGGACAATGATAAAAAGACTCTATTTTTTCAATAAAATTACAATTTGATGAAGACATTACAGTGAGATAGCTATAATGACATATATGCAAAATGTGAAAGGGCAATAAACCCATCTAAGGGTGGGCAAAGAGGGATAAGAGTTAATAGTCAGTGAAAACTTCCTGAAGGAGGTGAATCTTGAAAAAAATAATTAAATGTGGAAATATTTCAGGTTGTAGGAGAGCCATATGCAAAAACAATGCAATATGAGAGAAGATTCTCTGTTTGGGAACTGTCAAACAAGTTCAATATGGTGCAGCGTCATGCTCAAGGAGAGCAATGGCCAGGAAATAATGGGTCTTATATGTAATGCAAAATAGATGGGAATCTAACTTGTAATGCAGTCTTACATAAAACCAACCAAAGGGGGGCGATGTGGCTCAAATGGTTGGGCGTCCGTCTGCCATATGGAGGGACCTGGGTTCGATCCCTGGGACCTCCTGGTAAAATAAAAATATATATATATAGAAGGCTCATGGGCTGCCAGACTCTGTGTGCTGGTGAGCCGCCAGGCCCCGGGAGCCATGCAGCAAGATGATGACGTAAAAGGAGAGCGACAAGACGAGATGCTCCGAAAGCTCTGAAAACCAGGAGCCGAGGTGGCGAAGATGGCTAGAACACCTCTCTCCTACATTGGAGGTCTTCAGGATTGAATCCTGGTGAAGACTGGAGGAGGAGGATGAGAAGAGATGAAACAGACACAGAGAGTTGCGCAGCGAATGGACACAAAAACAGCAAATGGGGAAGGGGGCATTTAAAATGGATCAAGTAAATAAATAAATCTTTAAAACAAACAACTAAAGATCCTGATTCAGAGGATATTCACTTTTAGCAAACATCCCAGGTATATTAATGTTAATAATTTTTAAAAAGCTTTTGAAACACTCTTTGGTAATGGAAATCCTTGGAAAGTAATCAGCAGGCAGTAACAAGGAAGATTTATTTTTAGAATAATGAACATTCTGGTAGTTGCTTGAATGAATGGCTTATAACAAGTTGGTAGTAGGTAATAATACAAATTAGGATTTTTGAATAATCTTGGTGAGATATAATGAAAATCTGACCTATGGCAGTCTCGAGGAATAGGCAAAAGATAGATGTGGGAAACGTTCATAAAGAAGAATCAGCTGGGCCATAACAAAAGCTGTCACTCATGCATGCTAACTATCTTCCATAAGTTAAATAATTTCATCCTCATATAAATATAACAAGCAGATGTTATCCCTTTTTGCTGATGAGAAATGTGTCTTGGTTTAAATAACTTGCCCAATGTTACGCGGCAAGGAATTCATTGAATGGGTTTCCAGCCCACACTGACTTCAAAGCCCCTTATTTTCAGCACCTTCATGAACCACCTCTTTCATGAACCAAAGAATATGGCAGCAGTGAAAATGGACTCTACTTTGGTGAAATTTGCCTGTGAAGGAAACGAGACATAGTCTTATAGTTAGTGTAGAAGTTATAGTATAGGGAGGCATTTCAATTGTTGTTGTGATTTCTTAAGATGAGATAGATTTGAGAATGTTTATTTGCTAAGGGCAACATGTCATAGAAATGAAGACAAGAAAGAGAGGGATAATTCATATCGCACAATCATGGAGAGGCAGGAAGAGATAGGATTGAAAACACAGTTGGAGAGACAGGCCGTAAACAATAAGACAGATGCTTTCTCTTCTGAGTGACAAGAGCAAGATGTAATGATAAGTGTACAGGAACAAATTGTTGGAATTGGGAGAAGGGACTGCATTGTGGGAAAGAAAACCTGATAGCCTTTATTCTCTCTGACATAATCACATTTGAAGTGAGAGGTTATTGCATCTATGTTACATAGGAAAAGGCATGGATTTCACAGAGGGCTAAAAAAGTAGAATAAAATGTGGCACTCAAGGCACTGAGTCTTCATATGGTCAAAGAATTATGTTAGATGTATTTGATTGAGTGCAGTGGAGGATGGTTAAGGTGGATTATTACATTTTTCTGAAGGCAGAGTTGTTCCAAGATTGGGCCATGGATAAAGGTGAATGAAGTTTAATTGAATGGTGAATCAACAATGTTTGAAGATACAAAGAAAGGTGCCAGTGAAAGGAAGATGTTGAAAATCTTGTGGTAAAAATAAAAACCCTTTTAATAGGAATTGATCATTTAATTTTACTTTCTATACAATAAATTATTCTAAATTTACCATTTTTATCAGGAATGACAACTATAAAGCAGAAATGTTATTGGCTCTCTCCCGTGGCAGACATTGGTAATCTATCTTAGCCCACTCATTATTTAAAAAATTACCAAAGCAGCCTTGCATTTTTTTCTTCTTTTTTTTTTATTTTTATTTTTAAGAGTTACCAGTGATTGAACCAGGGACCTCGTATATGCAAAACAGGTGTTCAACCACTAAGTTACCCTCCCTCTGCATGCATTCTTTTTTAACATAGTATTCTAGGCAAACACATTATTCCTCACATACTTTAAGCCTGTTTATTATACTCAATATATGGTAAATAGCTTACTTTGACAATCTTATAATAATAGAACTGATCATTTTGATTCTACTCCTTTTGTTTTTTAAAGTGTTATTAATAAAAAGTACTATTTCTACTGAAAAAATTTTTAAAACTATTTGGATATTATCACAATTTATAATTGTAAACTCAATTCAAATGATATAAGAAGCTATTTAACAATTTAAATATTTAACTCAATGTAAAACTTTTTCCGAATGTCCTTATATGTACATGTCTGAATATATATAGTTTAATTGGTCTAGTGGAGTATTTAAAAAGATGCAGTACAGAAAAGAATTAGAAGGAAAAATGACAAAAATAAATAAGATTATGTAATAAACAAAAATCCTTGACTTTTTAAAACTGCCTTCACTTTCTAAGTTTCCTGACAAAACAATCCCTCTGTATGCTTATTTCCAACTGAAGAAATAGAGCAATTTGTTCTGGAAACACTGCTATTGTGAAGACATATTGTGCTCCATGCTCTCCATTAAGTTTTCATTTGCTAAACTTGAGTCAACTAAGGCAGAGGAAATGTATTTTGAGAGAAGCTAAAAGAAAGCCATTTATTAAAATATAAAACAAAAACTACATTTTTGGTTGGGAAAACTTAATTAATTAGTGAATCCAGAGAATGGTAAATCCTAAGAATGTAAGAATAAGTCAGGTTCCAATTTCTAATGTGATCACTCAAACGCTCTTTTAGGGTTTGTGTTAGTAGACTCTTTCCTTTCTGTATGGGATTGCTCAAGTTTTTCCCTTTGAAGAAATTTGTAGATGAATACAATGCCTTTAATAAAGAAAAAAAACAAAAAACAGGTGAAACAATCTTTTAAAATTCCAAAATGCCCATCAACCATGCTTTAAAGTATGAAAGGAATCTAGGTAAAGAAGGACAGGTCTATTACATGTAAATATCAAAACACTACATTTTAGCCATGTTTTAATCATTATGAGTACATTGTCATACTCAACACTTGAAAAACTAGAACAGATAAAAGCCAGAGAAAACTGAAAATTATTGTAAGGAAATGAAAAACAGTGAGTTTGGTTAAATCCTAGGGAATAAACAATGATAGTTTGTATTGGGTTGTTTGTTTTATAATAAAATATTCCCAGATAGATTAGTTCTGTTTGTTTTTCCCTTTGACCTTAAGTTGTTCAAGCCTAGGGGAATTGGCAGAATTCCTCTTCTGTCACTGAACTCTATGTGAACAAAGATGGTTTGTAGTTCACACAGCTTACAGATTTTTTTAATCTAAATATATGAATAACAAAGGAAAGATAGTCAGGAATTTCTAATAGAAATTTAAGATGGCATTCCCTGAGATAAGGGCCCATTTGGATTTATTTTTAAAAGTATGTTAAAACTTGCATTTTATATGTATAAACTAGTTCTTTATAGTATTCTGTGTGTGATATTCTGCCGTGTCTTCACATTTTAGTTTTCTGGGCTGCTCCAGCAGATACAATGAAATGGGTAAGGTTAAACAATAGAAATATATTCGCTCACGGCTTGAGGCTGGGGTGAAATCCAAATCTAGGCATCAATAAGGCGATGCTTTCTTCCTAACTGTGGTGTTCTGAGGCTGGCTGCTGGTGACACTTGAGCCTTAGCTTATCTCATGGCAAGGTACATGGCAGCATCTCCTGGTCTCTCCTTTCTCTTCCAGGTTCCTCTCATGTTCGGCTTCTTGCTTCTTGTGGCTTACTCTCTTTCTGTCTGAATTTTACTCTGTGCATAAAGGACTCCAGTAATAGGGTTAAGACCCATTCTGATTGAGGTAGGCTATACCGTAACTGAAGTAAGGCCCTACTTACAATGTATTCACACCCACAGGAATGGATTAGGCTTAACACTTGGTGTAGACCAAGTATTCACTGGTCTGTTGTGAATTAGAAAAAATAAGGACAATATGGAAATTTTAAATAAAGTTATATGTATTCAGCATTAATATTATATTGTATATAAATTCTTACTTTTGTACAAAAATACACCTTTTTTAGTGTGAGTATCTGATAAATTGATAGCTCAGTTTTTACCCCTATGTTCTCATTTGGCAACTCTTCCTCCTACCCCTGCCTTTCCCAAACACATTCATTCAAAAAGCCAGGCCATGTAGCACAGTGAGGCTTGCTCATGCACCCTTACCAATTTTTCTAAACAACTGAATTACATCTTAAAATAAAATCTGGGAACTTTTTCATCATATGTTTAAGAAGGGCAACCAAGCTCAAAATTCACCTAAATTATTAAACCATCTTTTATTGCAGTTCTTTGTGCTCAGCTCTTTTATGAGCTCACTTAGAAACGGTGTATGATTAGGCATCAGTATACGGACAGCTCTTCAGCATTTGAAACTGTGGAAATGTAGAGCCTGAAATATCCAATAACTGTGATTATATTCAGGAAGATAAACATACAAGAAAATAAGGAATCAGAAGATGTTCTTCACATAATGATGTAATAATGATTCATTTATGCTTCACAATCATATGCAAAACAAAGCAAAAATTTCTAACATACTCATTATTGAAATGTCTCATTCATTTGCATTTCAGATATATTTCAAGCAAAATTGAGATTTGTATATTATTCTAGTCTCATAAGCAAAATTAAAACCTCTCAGTTTTTCACTGTTTTATATTTTATATTAAAATTAGATATTTCTCATTTTAGTTCTTGTGGTTTGAAAAGTATCTTGGGTCATCTGTTACCATTACCTCTGCTCTGAAGTCAAGTGATTGGGTAAGACACTACTTCTTTATGCTCCTACTCCACATTAATAAATTTCTGCCAACCCAAGAGAGCCCTGGTGCTTTTTAGTTCTTCCAATCTCATTAGTAGGAATTACTGGTTCTGCATTTTCCTATATACTCATACTGAATTTTTGGTGACGTTAAGCACCATTTTCATGATTCTTAAAACAAAAGAAAGAGATTTTCAATTATGCCTTTGATGTGTGTAGAATTACTACAGCAAAAGAGATCATTGTTTATTTTCTTTCAATACTAACAGTATACATGTTATTTGAATTTAGTCTGTAACATCTACTGTAAATTACAGGAGAGCGGATATCATTAAGTATCTCACTGCAAAAGCAAATATTCATAATTCTTTACATTGCACTCATAGGAATTCAAAGGTAAATAAACACTTGCTACAAAGTTGTGTGTTCATTCACATTGCTTTAGTTTTCTCTTTGTGTACCTAGATGATGTCATATGGCCAAAATGTTATTTATTGAAGAAATTGGCTACTTAAAGAATTTATGTAAGATGAATTTGAATTATTTCGTCTATTGAAAATGTATATATTAAAGATTGGAGATTAGTACTGGGTATAGGTTTAGGTATAGGTATAGGTATAGGTATAGGTATAGGTATAGGTATAACACACAATCCTGGGGGTGGTCATGATGTGATTGGAAACAGGTTGGGGTAGGCAGAAAAATCACTCTTTTTATTCAACAGTGTCTATGTAAAGTGGCACAGAGTGGGAATGTGGATGATAGAGATTAGTTGATTTGTCTTGAATTTGTATTTTCCTTTGCTTACTCAGATTGGAAATATCATTGTGTGCTTAAGGGGAGGTTGATGGAGTTTATGAGGGACTCACACATTTGAAGTTATTAGGTAATATATTCTTATAAAATTGAGAAGCACTGAACATTCTTATTTTAATGACTGTGCAAACAGCTTATTTATTTCTTGTTTTAATGTTTGTTTCATACAGAAGGAGAAACAAGTTTACTTTAAATGATAATCCATGCTTCATCAAAGCACAGTGATTTACTTGGACACATTTGTATCACACTACACTTAGAAGTTTTATCCTTTAGTTAAATAAGACTTTGAAACCTAACTTTACTTTTTGAAATGATACATTTGAATTTCCATGCATGAGTCTTCTCATGTAGTCTTAAAAGAAGCATTTTCCTTGGATAACAGCTGTAATCCATGCATTCACATACAAACACCAGTTTACTAATTCAGAATCAGATATTTCAGTATACATGGCACATGGCACTGAAATTAGAGTCAGGACTGAAATCAACCATTGCATGATAAACTCTTTCTTTATATAAAATTTCTACAGAAATCTAGGCCCAGAAAAAAGCCTGAGATTTTCAAGGAATTCTTAAAGCTAAAAAATATTTTAAAACAGAGATGTGTTCTGGATTAAGAGACCAGCTAATTCCATCCATACGTTTCATGTCTACTTCCTCAGTCAGGTAAAAATATAATTGCTATCAACTCCTGTCTCCAAAACTTTCTTACCCATAATGATCTTGGGTAGCACTGGAAACTCTATTTTACAGAAAAGAAACTAAATCAATTTCAGTCTTTGCCCTAACAGAAATCGGTCCCTATTCCTGAGTATATCAGGTTCCATTCAACTACTTATTTTTCTATACCCTCATGTTTTCAGACTAGAATTAAGCCTTAGTTGTCATCTCCCCCAAATCAAGTGTATTTCTAGACTTTTCCTTTTCCTCTCTCATGCAAACAGACAAAATAGCAACAAGATAAACATCAAAGCTCCTTTGGCATAAAACTATCTGCATATAATCCAAACTATTTTCATTTAAAACTCTAAAACATACTCATAATTTATAAAAGTTGCTTATGATTATAAGGTCAATAATGAAAGGCAGTATACCCATTCCCAACACCTCAGACCACTGATCAGAAGTTAGACTCCTTTTAGTGCTTATTTCTTTTAGTTGACTACCCTTTTGCAAAAAAAATTATATACGATTATCTTTTGCTATGCCATTTTAGATATATTGTATGAGATAAGTGTAACAAACCACTCCCATAATCAGTGGTATAAAATATATTTTTTAAATTTTTTCATAAAGCTCTGAAGTGTCTGGGTTGACAATAAAAGTTGGCTGATCTTGGCTGGGCTCATTCATGTGCCTATGTTAAGCTGGTAGGTCAGCTTGGGGCGTGGTGATGTCTTACAGCTTCAGTTGGGTGACTTGACCTGGCTCTGTTTCACAGGTCTCTCACATACACACATCTCTGAGCAAACTAGCCCTGTTTTCATGGCATGTTCTCATGTCAGTTTACAGAAACAAGAGTGGAAGGGGGAACGCACAAGTACACTTTCAAAATCCTGCTTGCATCAAGTTCACTGCTATCCCTCTGTTCAAAGCAAGTCACAAGTAAGCACAGAGTCAGTTCAGGAGGATACTACCAAACTTGGTGGATGTACGAATGCTGTGGAATTGGCATAATGAAAAAATGAAACCTATCTGACTTCCTTTTTTAGAATATGAGAAGTATATTCTCTATTAGATTCCTAATCAAGGTGATTAAGTTGTCTTAGTCATATATATGAAAAATCGATTCTTCCTCATATAATTTGAAAATTTGTCTGGCTGGCTATAGAATTCTAGGTTGTAAATCACATTTAAGTCATATATTTTAAGCCATTCTTTTATTATGTTTTAGGGTCTACTATTGTTTTTGAGAAGGCTAGAGTAATTTCTTTTCCTTCTTCTTTTATTTGTGCCGGCTTTAATCTTGTTTGAGGCTTTTAAGGTATTCCTTTATCCATTCTGCCTTTTCCACACATCTTAGAAAATGTGCAATGCGGTGCACATGTGCACATGGATAATTTCATGTTCTTCATCTGAACAATGGAGACTCATGTTCTTCAATTCTGAGAAATTTTCCTGTATTGTCTCTGATAATTTTCCTCCTCCTATTTCCCCTGCACTTTCTGAAAGTTCCAATTACTTGGATATTAGAGTTCCTTAATTAATTATTCAAGTCTTTTATTTTATTCTGGACATCTGTAGTCTATCTGAGCAATTACCTTGAATGTAAACTGCATACATGGACTTGAATTAATCACTTCTGTTATCAGCCTTGCTCTCAGCATCACTCCCTCACAAATGTACTATTTCTAAATTCTAAGCTTTTCCATTTTTGTGTTGCCAGGTATTAAATTCCCAAAATTTTGCCACATGCTAGAAATTTTGTGGCATGAATTCTAAGCATGGTTTATGGGAGAAGTCTTCTTTACTTTCTTATACTAACTTTCAAATACTGTGCCATAACTCCTTCCTTCACATTTTGATAATAAAACAGTTATTGCTTCTCCATCAGCTGTATGCCTTTCAGAATCTCTTATCTGTTTTTTGTCTTCTCTCTCAGTATCTTTAGTATTATTGATTTAGATTTCTTCTTAAATTCCTTTACTCTTACTTCATTCATGTAAAAAGAAGTTGTTAAATGAAAGTAGCCAGCTTAGCATCTCAAAACATAAGCCTATTAATCTTTTGTTTATAATATTCATAGTATTGCTTTCTTGCTATATATCCAGCCTCCTGTTGGGTATGTTCTATTTCGATTTGAAAACAGTATACTCCCAATTTAAATCACCATCCTTCTTATTTTATCTGTACAATTTTAAGGCCTATTCTGAGCTATCTGTGAGGGTAAAGATTTTATTAAGCTATGCTCTTAAGAGGGATAGATACCAACCAGACTATTTCTACTAACTCAGGAAAAGTAAATAAGCCATGCTCATCGAACATTTATAATTTATATCTTCTTTTTATTAGTTACAATTTCAAAAAACATCCGTAATAGCACTCATATTGGGCACTGGACTTATAAAAGCCTAGGCAAAGCTCAGAGGCTGGGATTAGAGGAGGTCAATAGTACTCAAGATAATACAAAAAGTCAGTCCTGAGAAAAATAAGAGGTATTAGGGCACCAAGATGATGTGTTGACTTCAGAACCCTCCTATTACATAGGAATACTGATTTTAAAAAATAAAGATTCTAGACAGAATAGGATAATGGAAAAAGAGACACTCACACAAGAACAGTGATAAGCCTAATGATTTTAAAAATAGGCATTGGGTGTGATTATTCTAAGGGGCATCATATGCTAAGAGTAAGTGTGAGCAAAATGGGAGCCTACCATTTATGCCAGAGTCTCTAATACTTGAGACTGTGAGGTGACAATGCTTTCATTGGACAGACTGTTAGAATTGGTAGACTGAGGCTATTTGCAAACACATCACAGTTAGGATCAATGCAGGAATTGGTGAACTATGTCCCTATTGGCGGCAAAGGGGCATGAATAGATCCAGCATTGGTGAAAGCAAAGAAGATGGCAACTAACAACTGCAGCCAATTCTATTGTTTCTTAGTTAGAAACAAGAATGCTTGCTTGCATTCTTAGTTACCCATTACCAGTCCTTAAGTTCTGAAATTTTAGAATAATTTTTTATCTTTCCTCTGGTTTTTACTCAATTTAAAATCAGCTGATAAATCAATTCCACCACTGCAATGTATCCTGTTTAAGTTGTCACTACCTCTCATTTAGAGTATTGCAATTTTCTCTTTAATGCATTCCCTTCCCACAGTCTCTCATTCAATACATTGACATGCTTTTCAGAAAGATATTTTTAAAACATAATTATGACCATTAACTTGCTATTGAATGTTTTTCATGTTTTCCTTCATAATCTGATCCAAACCTCCTGCCAATCACATATTATTTTCTAGGTACACATAATTTCTCATCATTCTTAAATATTCACTGTACATTGTCAGTTTTGCTACTATGTTCACAGCATTGTCTTTATTAGAATAACATTCTGATCCATCTTTGCTAGTGGTTATCTCATCCATCCATCCATGTCCAGCTTTTCCTGATTCTCTGGGTCATAATTTTGTCCTTTTCTGTGCTTTTGCAGCACTTGTGTTTTTTTTTTTCTCTCTATATTAGACTTCATCACAGTCCAAAGTGTAATCTCTCTTATACCTTGACACACCTCTGCACTTCCTGATAAGTCTCTTAGAAATAGAAACAGTATCCTCTTTATTTTTTACCTGAAGGCCTTAGACATAGGAGATGTTTAATAAATGTTAGTTAAATTGAATTGAGATATTCCTCCTTTTCTTTGTGCTGTACTTTGTGCTGTGACTTACTACCCATATAGTCGATGTGAATCCACCACTTTGAAGAACATTTTTGCATGAGTCTATCTACCCAAAAGTTTATGAAGTACTTGTGTCCCTTTATGTATATGAAATTTGCTAGTAACATAAAACTGGGTGTTTTTATTTTGCTCTGTTTGCCTAGACACTGGTGACTTTTTACCAATTAGAAGAATTCAGGCATGTATATATTAACACATGTGCTAGATGCATGACTGGAAAATCGTGTTAGCTTCATGCAAGGAGCTCATTCCAATGCTAAGAATAGTTAAATATGAGATAGAGCTTTTGACAGAAAACAAGTAGCTCTCTTTTATGAAGGCAATAAACAGTGAGCTAAACTAAATTCATTTGTGATCCAGAGTCAGTTGAATGTCAGTGTGCAGCCCTAAACTTGCTGCCAAAGAATACCTTATGTACAGAAATAGTCCTAGACCCTAGTTATTTTTTTTCCTGGAAACAGAGGAAACAATAATTAATTTTTTTCATGATGCCTTTAAATTTATTATATTTTAAAAACAATTTATTGAAGAATATCATTCATACATGAATGTACATAAACTATAAGTGTTCAGTAAACATTGTGAACTTACAAAACAAACATGCATAACATCATACAGGGCTCCCACACATCACCCCACCACAAATACTCTGCATTGTTGTGAAACATTTGTTAACAAATTATGAAAGGGCATCATCAAAGCACCACTACTAACTATAGTCCATATCTTCCACCCCTATATATTTTTTTAAGGATTGATTTATTTATTTACTTTTATCCATTTTTAACCCCTCCCCCCCCCGTTTTTGCTGTTTTTGTGTCCATTCGCTGGGCAACTCTCTGTGTCCATTTCCTGCCCTCTCTTCTCATCCTTCTCCTGTCTTCAATGGAATTTGATCCTCAGAACCTCCGATGTGGGAGAAAGGCATCCTACTGTCTGATCCACTTTAGTTCCTGGTTTTTTGGCGCATCTTGTCTTGGCTTTTCCTTGTGTCACTCTCCTGTTATGTCATCATCTTGCTGCATGGCTCGCAGGGCCTGGAGGCACACCCACGCAAGGGTCTGGGGGGCTCACCTGCTCACAGGGCCTGACGGCACACCCACTTGCAGGGCCTGGCAGCACACCTGTGCACGGGGCCTGGTGGCCCACGCGGCTTCTATATTTTTCCTTTTTTCATTTTTACTGGGTGGTCCCGGGATCGAACCCAGGTCCCTTCATATAGGAGACAGACGCCTAACCATTTGAGCCACATCCATCCCCCTGCTATATCTCTTAAGGTTGACCAAAGATACCTAGAGTTACAGTCATTTCCCATACAGGATGGTCATATAAAAATCAAACTTAGCTTATCACCAGCATTCTAAAAACCAGACTTAGGGAGAAAAACTAGGTCTGGGAACACATGCATGGTTTCTAATATAGCGAATGTTTAACCTACCCTGATTATCACAAAATCAGGACAGCGAGAATATTCGCATGACCCTAGTTATTTTTAACATTGTAACTGATTATATTAGTATTAATAGATAATGTTAGGAAGTTAATTACAGACTTATTAATGCAATGTTTGAAACTGTTGCTGTTTTTTTTTCATTGATGACCTCTAATAGCATGGATAGCAAGTTAAAATAATCAAGTGAAACCAGCTGTTGTAGGAAGACTCAAACAAGATAAAAGATAAGGATGTTTATAGAAACACTATTCTTTAAAATAATGTTATCTTGGTTATGTTCTCAAAAGGAATTCAAGTAAAATTCTTGTTATTGAAATAAATATACAAATAAGAAAACTCCATCTTCTATGGGAAATCTCAATAAATAACGAAAACTATTTATTTACCATACAGCTAAACATTCCCTGGAATAGAGAGTGGAGCCAATATTATCAGCAAGGTGGAAAAGAAAGTGACATTTCAGTGAGCGATGTGGACACTTCATTCAGAGAAATCACCCTTCAGTACTTTCAATGTTATTCCAAAACTTTGGTACTATTCTAATTTAAGACATGGAGAGAAAAAGAAGGGGAGATTTATGTGCCTTTTACCGAGCCACTTTTACTCATGCTCAGCTTTAACAGTAGCCTTTTCTCTTGACTGCATGGATATATCTTGGGATGAATAAATAATTTGCAAATATATGAGTCAACAGAGAAAGAAATGCAGAGTTGCAGACTGATAATGGAAATTACAGGGGATATAAAATACCATATATTGTGCTGACATTAAGACAAGAGAAATACAGGATGTTATAAATAACCCACATCTATTTTAAAGGACTGTTTTTAAAATATTCTTTGTGGAAGTATAACTGATAAAAGTCCAGTCATTTTTCATGTGAAATTATTCTTCCCAGCAAGTAACTGCTAAAGTGAAAAACCAAGAATAGACAACAGTGGAACTGTTTCATTCAGTACTTCTGAATGAAATGTCATATCCTGTCTACAGTATGATACATGAGTAAAATGTTGAATAGCTTTGTAATATATTAGTGTCACACAATAAAAACTGTACAAAAGCCTATACTACTTACATTATGGGACAATAAAGAAACTACAAAGGAAGGAAATATTTATTAATGATATGGCCAATTTATTGTGATGTTTTTAATTTATAAAGTTCCTTCAAGTACATTATTCATTTAATTCTTATAAGAACTCTGTAATCTAACCATACATATTTAAAACAATTTTATGTATATAGATACCTAAAACCATTACATTCCCTGCCCCTTAATCCAGCCCCTTTAAACTTATATTCTAGATTCTGACTGTAAGTTTGCTTGTTCTAATTATTTCATATCAGTGAAATCATCCTTTTGCATCTGGCTTATTTTACTCAGCATGATGCTTTCAAAGTTCTTCCATATTATTGCATGAACCAGAACTTCACTTCTTATGTTTTTCCTTTATTAGAGAAGTTGTAGGTTTACAGAGCACTCATGCAGAAAACACAGGATTCCTATATACCACCCCACCACCAGCACCTTGCATTGGTATGGATGATAGCCTATTTTTATAATTGTATTCTTAATTATAGTCCATGGCTTAACTTAAGGTTCACTATTTGTGTAGTGCAGTTCCATGGATTTTTAAACTTTTATTTTGTTACCATATAAACAATCTAACATTTCCCCTTTTAATCATATTCAGATACATATTTCATATGCATTGTGAACTGCATTCACAATGTTGTGCTACCATCGCTACTATACATAACCAAAACATTTCCATCATTCCAAATGGGAAACCTGTACATTTTAAACCTTAACTTCCCATTCTCTATCCTTACCCTGTCACCTGGTAACCTATATTCGAGATTCTGCCTTTATGAGTTTGCTTATTCTAATTGTTTCAAATCAGGGAGATTATACAAAATTTGTCTTTTTGTGTCTCGCTTATTTCACTCAACATGATGTCTTCCAGGGTCATCCATGTTGTCGCATGTATCAGGATTTCAATCCTCTTCAATGAATGATTTTTTTTTTAACAGTAGCTATTCTGGTAGGTCAAAAAGGGCATCTCGTGGTTTTGATCTGTATTTCCCTAAAAGCTAATGATGTTGAACACCTTTTCACGTGCTCTTTAGCCATCTGTATAATCTCTTAGGACTTGATTTTGCTCACAGCTTGTTGGATCTTTCAATTTTTCAGTCAAGTGTAAGAAAAGTGATAGGTCTAGGAAAAGGCAAATAAAGATATGGGAGATAATAGTATCTCCTACTTGCAGGAATAGTTTGGGGCTTTCATTGATTAAGTAACTTTTCTTGCTGAACTCACTGTAAGCTAGAAAGAAACACGATGGCAAAGAATAAATAATAAATATTCTATTGAAAGTGCATCATACTAACACTCAGGTCACACCAACGTTTTAATATAACTCCTGATCATAGATTAGTTAGGTAAATTCTACAAAGTAAAAGGGATCACCTTAAATTTAAAGTTAAGCCAAGAAGAAAGTGGGAGCAAAGAAGTTCTCCCAACTTCCACTGAAACTAGAAGTTGAAATGGAGAAAGTTGAGGAGAGAAATAAGTTCGGGAAAATTAGGGCATTGGTAAGAGAAATTTATTTATTTAATCTTTATTTACTAAATCATACCACAAATACCTCATGAATGTCACCGCTGTGAGAGACAATTTGCAAGAATGTCAGAGGTCATACACACTCTATTTTAAGGACAAATATATGATTTTAACAGGATCTTAAAATACTAGATCACGGCATCAGCACTGAATCATTTGTATATTAAGAAATCAATGCGTAGTAGTTTTCAAAGAAGATAAAAAATGAACAAAATTGTCTTTAAAGAGGAAGAGTTATCCAGAGGAACCAGTGTGCTAAGAAATTACCATATATAGCACTCTCTGATCCACTGGTTACTCAAACTATTTTCTTGTTTCAGGGAAATACTTGTCAACATGCTTTAATACCTGGTTAATAATCATGTATTTTCTAAGTGTGCAAGTTAAATAAGCATCTCACATAATTCAAATGCTTTAGAATCAAAGTTCTTTGTCCATCTCTCAAACTTAATTTTGTGCAGTTAACCTTCAAAGAAATCCACTCAATGTAACACTGTTTGGAGCTTCTTCTTTTTTTTTTTTTTCATTAAAATGGTTTCAATTACTTTACGCCAGTTTTTAAAAACATTTCAGTGGTTTTTGTTTCTATGTGTCTCTTCATAAGAAAAACTGATCATTCAAACCTATTAGAAACTTGGCCTAGTAAGAGACATACGTCTAAGTGTGTTGGTATGTACACAGAAACACAGGCATTTAAAATTATTTCCATTTTCATTATCAATATGTCCAAAAAGGTAAATTATTGAAAGAAGTATATCCACCCATTGCTTTTCTATCCTAAGTCATGCTAATTGAACACATTGCAAAAATCCAGAAGCATACATATTCTTTGAGACAAGATGCTCAGGTGTGTATGAAAACATTTTAAAGAACACAAAAATTTACTTTTCCTTGAAATACTTGAGCAAAATGACACTTGAGGAAGACGAACCATTTTATAGAGTGTTTTCAAGGATCCCTGCCTTGAATCACAGCTGAGACACAGTGAAACTGTTTTGTTACTTATCAAATACCATACTGAGATTCTTTGGTCTGGAGAAAAGCTACTCTGTTTCAATCACAATTGTTTTATCTAGAAAGACTGTTGACAAAATATTTCTTTTTAATGAAAATAATTTTATTTTTCAACTAAATATGAAAAATTATGAGGAACCATTTGACGTAATTAAGAACCAAAAATGTATAAAGAAAAAAACATAAAGCATGTATCCAATGAATTCACTTTTAGTGTCTATTCCTCTGCTTTTTTCTGCCTCTTTCTTTTTATTTATCTTCTTTTTTCTCTCTCTTTCTTTGATATATCTTATCTCTTTAATTTCTCTTTCTGTTTTTTTTTAATTAAAAATGGGATAATATTACACAGTTTTGTAACCTGCTTTTTATAATCAATGTTAAGCCTTTCTTCACATGACAATAAATACAGACTTACATCATCATTTTAAAGGGTGACCAAATATGTAATTGCATGAATGTACCAATATATTTAACTAATTGAGCCTTACCTGAAGTATTTTTATTTTGCTGCCATTTTTTTTTCTTGTTATTAACATTGTAAAAAACAGTATAAAGTTAGTAAATTTCTAACTAAGTTTTAACAATAGAAAGCCTGGGTAAAATCATATGCACATCTTTGGATTGTTGGTATATTTTCCTAAATTGCCATTCAAAGAGAATATGCTAATTCTACAGTCCTACAAAAAGATATGAGTGAATCTCATATCCTTTCTACTTGTTCTGAGTCTTTTAAATTTTGCCTTTTGTAATAGTTAAAAATTCATTCTGATAGTAATTTTAAAATTTTATTTGTTTGTGAAAAGATTGAAAATAATTTTATATTCCATGCTTATTCCAGCTTCTATGAAGTACCTGTTCATCACTTGAACTTGAGTCTAACTGACATGAAACATTTTATATACTAAGGATACTCAACCTTCTTTGTTTTGTTTGTGACAAATTCTTTTTTCCAAAGTTTTCTTTGTCTTTTGATTTGATTATGGTATTTTATTCTTTCTGATTTACCTCTTTATGCTCAATATATTTATATTGAGTTCTTTATATTTTCTGAAATAAGTATGCTTTTTGAAATGTATTTAGTGCAACCTAATAGTTGTTTTTTTATACTTCTTTGCAAGCTAGTGAAATGTTCCTGGGAAGCATCAGGAATGCCAGATGCTGAAAACTACTCCACTAATTTCACTATCCCCGGAGTGTTACTTAGCCTGAAAATATTTTTATGAAGGGGACTTTGTGTATGAACTCTTTGCTTTCACTCTATTAACACATTTATTTCCCACAACAGCTCCAGGATGCAGTGTATTACTGCTCTTCCCATGTTGCAAATGGAGAAACTAGGGCAAGAGGGGTTAAGCCATTTTACTAAGTTTGCATAGTAGATATTGGTAGTCCTGGGGTTTAAATACAATCTGTCTTACTTCAGAATTCACACTCTTAACCCCTTAACAATTACTGCCTCTAGAGTGAGTCACGGCACTCTTCTTAATGACCTTCCCAGGAGGTCCCTTGTGTCACTGTGCCGAGATGTCCCCCTTTTGGAAACTCAAAACTGTTCACTTTAAGCTTCTCTTATATGAAGCTTCTTTATATCCTTTTCCTCAGAGGATGATTGCATCTTAAAACTACAATGTCCATGTTTCTAGTTTGTGTTATAGGCTCATATTTTAAGATTTTTGTCTTTCCTTGGACCACAGGGAATTGCCAGAAGGAAATTTTCCTTTAACCTTCTAGTATAGACACTCTGAATTCTGGATTTAAATTTTAAGTGTGGCATTCTTTGATACATCCGAACTAATTATTATATTAGTGTAGCTTTCCATCCAAACTTTCAGTATATTGTAAATTTTGTCATACTATTGAATGAAATGTGATTAATTAAATTATAATTGTGAGCAAGCCTTGGGTACTAAGACACTGCTTTACTTGTGGTTCTTTCAGATGTGGTATTTTCATGGACTTCAGACACTTTTAATTTTTGCATAACAAAGAAACACATCTTATGACTGTTATTTGTATTACTCACTAATTGTTTTTCTCTCTGGCCCCTATAGGATATTCTTGATTTGACAGCTCAATTTTTCTAAGGAATATTACTATTTAGAAAAGTTATTTATGTTATACTAATGGAAGACATGTAATAACAAGAAAGAAGCTCTGAAAATAAAGTTGGAAAGTTTAAGTAAACTTTCATTTTCATCACTTCATAATTTGATGATTTCAAATGTGAAGTTTTGAATCTCGGTTTCATCAATCGTAAAATATAAAGAATAAGATATTCCATTTATTTTGACACAGATTTTGAGAAAATTGGAATGGAAATGAATAAACCAATAGTAGTAGGTAAAAGTATTTTGTTACACAGCACACTATATAAATATGAGATCCAAAATGTTATTTAATATGTGATCATTGATTTAAAAATGATAGCAATACCAGAAAATGTATCTATGCACAACAAAGCTTATTATGAATATAATAAATTGTTTTTCATTTCCATTTGAATGTAAAAGTAATGAATGAATACTGTTATAAGTCCATATGGTCATTTGGAAGAGTAGGTTATTAAATAAATAATGATAGAATCCATCTCTTTTGAATGGACAAATATTTGCCATTATATTGCAAAACATGCTTACCATATTTTTGTATTGCAACTTCTTGCTAAAATTAGCTAAATTTAGTATATGTGTATGTGGATATGTGTTTGTATTTTATACATGCCAATGAAATTAGGTTTAAGTTGCAATTTATTTCATGTTTCTGTTAAATTATTTGTCCAATTGTTTCTTCCTCATTTTATGTTTTTGATGAACTCTATTAGTTTAGGAGGAAAAATTCATTGTGTTTCTTAAGATATGGTTTCTAAAGTAGGGCCAATGTGAATATGGTCCATGCTTAGTGGTAAAGCCCCAAGATGTGTATATCTATTGCAGGTGATGTGCCACACTAATGAAGGATGTTTATGTGGGAGGTTGTGGAAGGAGTGGGAGGTGGGGCATATGGGAATCCCTACAATATTTGTGTAACATTTATGTAATCTAAGTATCTTTTACAAAATAAAAAAAAAAAATTATTTTTTAAAAAAAGGTATGGTTTCTAAAAGTGATTGCTAATTATTCTCAGAAACAGAAAGACTTGTTTTTTTATTACCAGGAATCACTTCCCACGTTTTCTCTGAATACAGCACCTGGGGAATATCATCTGAGGGTGACTTTGGTTATGGTGCTTTTTAAGGCTGCTTTTAATTGCTTTTGCATGGAGCTGTATTCATGAATGTGCATTCATCAAAGAGTGAAGAGCAATGTGACATTTTCAAGTTTTACTAAGTCAACTAGCATCCGTTGCCATAGCATTCAGAAATGAAGAAACCAGGAAAAGGCAGAACTGTTTTTCATTATGTGTTGAAAGATGTCAGCAGGATTAAAGTGTCAGAGAAAAAAAAAGAAAAGAAAAGATGAAAAGGAAACGAATCACTTACCAAATGGTCATAAATGAGTATAAAAAACAAACATAAGAGCTGACATTTCTTAGAGTGGGCAAGATATGAAAAAGGTGTAATTATTTTTTCAAAAGGCATACAAAGTGTCTGATCCTGTCCCCTTTCTATGTAAGAAAGCAATTAATCACCATGCACCTAATGTCTCAATTTGGAAAGGCTTTCTCCTGTACTAGGTAATAAGGCAGGGTGGTTTTATGCTTAAATGGAAGAAAGATGCCTGAGAATATTTTTGTGCCCTTAAAATAGCCTTTGAGTTCAATTAATATTCAAGCATGCATTGGGATAATTAAGGCTAGAACTTTGTAAATATGTATAACATCTTAAAATAAAGATTCAACCTTATTTAAATATGATATCTTGACCTTATAATTCCTTGATTTCTAAGTGACAATGAATTTTGATAATGATGTAATATTTATGAAGTAAACAGCCTACAAATTTGGTGCCATCATTAACACAATCTCTTCCACTTCCAAGAACATACTTTCTGAAATATCGTTCTCTGCTCTCTGGTCTGCTGTCTCTCTTTTTCTCATAAACTGAATTTTCTCTTTACTTTGTATGCTAATTTCTGTATTCTATCATGTTCTCAGTCTCTCAACCACCCAGGGACTCGTCCTCTTTCTCTACTTCTGTGTGAGTCCAGAGTCTTCCATGATCTCTGCTTTCTGTCATAACTACTCCTCAACTCTTTTTGATCTGCTGACTACTGCTGTAGAAGTTGTGTGATAAGATGTTGGTTGGATACCTACCCAATACCATTTGGGATTTCCCAAATTCAATATTTTCTCTTTCATACATTTTCTAGTAGTCTCTTCAATTTTAGCCTATGGTCCTACACATGCTTAACATATAATCTATCCTCCTCTTCTACGGGGACAATTAATGTTAAATAAAATGATGTCCCTCAATTTCCTTGTTCTGCCTAAAAGATATTTTGCTTGTCACTCATCTCTTCTACTTTCTTTCTCTGAAAGAGCACCAGACCCTTTATCTGGGCTCTTAATCTCACCTACTTCCTTCCCCATATTAGAAAGTAGAATCATTGTGAATTAAATAAGACGTTAGTCTAGCAATAATGGAAGCATAAGAAAAACTTTCTATAGTTTACATTTGTATAAAATCCAATCAACATTATTTTAAGACTTACTTTAACAATCTTAGACATTTTAAATCAACTCTTTAAATTTCTGGCTCTTCTTTGAACTAGAGATTAAAGTGCACCCACAGCTAGGAGCTTTATTAAGCAAAAAATAAATGAAGAAGCAAATCCTGTCAGCCTAGGTGCTACTTTGCACAGTGCTCTCATATCTTGTCCTTTATAATTAACAAGATTCTGCAAATAGTAGCTCACATGAATCGTTCACACCTTTTTACAGGAAGACTCAGTCAATTACAATATTTCACAAAATCTCTTATGACAAAAATATGCTTTATTTCTTTTCTACAATCAGAAAAATTGAAATGAAAAAAGGGGATTTCCCAAGGCCTCAGGGAAAATATATGTTGTGCTCCCAACTAGATTAAAACAAGCTATTTTATCTTGTAATTTAGTGCTAATCTCAGTGAAGCATAATGTCTATGATAAAATTTTCAAATAGCAAATATGGTTATGGAATGATGACAGAGACGAATTTGATTGCCATGTTGACATTAAAGTAGGAGGACGACTGAGATAAAAATGTCAGACTGATGGCAGTGACTCAGAAGGCAGAAATTCAAAAAATGTACTCCTAGTAAATTTTGCTAAACTGCCTGAGGCACTTCCCCATCTGTAAATGTTATACTTATTCAGCTATTGTAAAGTTTCTCTAACAGTCCTACCATGTACTATGACAGTAACAAAGAAGATTGATAACAGATTCCATGTCTCTTTGCTAATCACATTAAGAAGGGGGTTTTGTACTCTCTCATGTTGTGTTTGGAAATATATATTCCCACTACATCGTATTAAAACCTTTCATCCTAATATCCTCCTGTTGCCAACAAATGACCAGTTTAAATGCAAAATTGGGTGATGGAGATGTTAAACTCAACCTTAACATTATTCTAGGGCCCATTCTTCTAATCCTCTTTTGAGAAATGAAATAACTCAACATGTACCTTATTTTGAAATGTGCCCTTAGAGCATATGAATTGTATTTTATGTTTACTTTTTTAATGTGATAATGACAATCATCCCTCCATAAATTAGAATTTGGTAATTTTAATCACAAAGGTTTAGCATAGCTGCTATTTTTCATCATAGAGTTTATGATGAAACTCAACAAGTAGAATCTGGAATTTATGAAAAAAATGATTCTTTCTAATTGGCTGGATGAGCTTTTCATATTGGTTGATCAGTTTCCCAACTCTTACAGTCAGGTAAATAATATTTCAGCACAGGAAACAACTAGTTGGGGAAATAAAATGTTTATTTTATTACTTTGTGAACATCTACATGTTACCAAGAAAGATGTGTATTAACACAATTAACAATTTCTTTTCTCTTTTAGTTGCACTCATGAATTAATTTCTAAGTTTTATAATCACTTTTTCTGGTATCATAAGTTAAAAGCTAATCAATACCAAATTTTTTCCTTTATAAAGGTATTACTTGGATAATATATCCTTTTTCAATGATTTTGGAAATTATTGGGTCAAATAAAATAATTCTATGACAGACATACAATTAATCATACCAAGGTATTCATCAGAAGTATTTCATAACAACTAGAGTTGTAACAAAATTGGAGTTAAAATCATTCAGTTAAACAGAACAGTTGCAGTTGACCCACATAGTGAAATGACTAGTTTGACCCATCAACAGTGATCCAGGGCACAGGATCAGAAGGCAAAGTGCCTGGGTCAAATCCTGGCTGTGCCATTTTTCAGTTATGTGATCTTGGGCAAGTTCCTTCATCTGAAAGAAAATGCTAACAGAGGTACCAAACTTCATATTTTTATAAATATTAAATTACAAATCTGAAAAGTCTTATAACTGTACACCTTATACATATATAGACAGCAACATCTCATTGCTTTGCATTTTTTATTAATAAAACTGTACAACCCTGGACATGGTGGATGAAAGAGCCCTTATTATATAAACTGCAGTATAAAATGATAGAAGATTCATAGAATAGATCCACAGCCCTGAACAGACACTGCCTAAGAGAAAGAACCAATGTTAAAGAGGAGAATAAAACCCATTTTCATTTTAATGGATTTTTGTTGAATATGTTGCTGGTGAGCATTTTTTCCCCATATGTGGCTGTTTTTCTCAGTTAAGATTACAGCAAGGCTTCATTACCAATCTTACCAGGGATGTGTATATTCTCAGTAAATGCAGCCTAATTTAAAATTGCATGGAGGGAATGCACATCAGAAAAAGTAATATTTATATGCCATTAAAGATCACCCAATTTCATATATAACAAACCAAAGTTGCCTTAGATTAGATACACCCTTCCTTCCTTCTTTTAGTATAGATAAGAAAGAGTTAATTATATACCACTCTCTAAGGATTTAGAAACAAAGACTGTTGAACCACCAATGAGATACTTCAGAATAGTCTGCCTGAATGACCATAAAATTTAACTGTAGTCTTTAAAGAAGCAGTAATTGCTAATCATCACTTTGATGTAGAATCTAAACTATTACAGCTATAAATAATCCTCCCTTCCATTACAGTTATTTAGTGCATTGCCTTTGTTAATGGTTATTTTCATAGTTAAGAAGAATGTAAGATTCTTTGTTTTAAAACACTTTTTACAGGTGCATTCAACTACATACTCATCCTTATGGTAAACTAGTCTCACACATTAGATTAGCAAAAATAACCAAGCAAGAACTGCCATTTCTAGTGTATTTTGCATGCTAATAGTTTTTCTTTAAGAAGAGGGAACTTGCAGCAGATGTCCATGGATTGAAAAAGGGAGAGACTGGAGACAGGAATGAAAGTTAGAATTGTATTGAAAAAATGCAGTTGAGAAATAGTTAAGAGAAGTGCAGCAACCTGTTGCCCTGAGCCTCTCTTTCAATGCAGAGAAAATCTGAACAAGAATGGGAGAGAGAGAGAGAGAGAGATCAGCTTTAAAGGAAGAAACCTCCAGATGCCACAAAGAAGGAACTACTAAGCATGTGATAAAACCCACAGTAGCCCAGGGATTATTTGATCTGATAAGACCCTAATCACAAGGGGTCAAAACATCAGTGGAGGCCTGGAACTGAGACCTCCTTGACAAAGGGCTAGGAAAAATATTCACTGTCCCAGGAGAAAGAGCTAGCTGTTTTTCTCTACCCAGGTCTTCATGTAGAAAAAAAAAAAATCTCCTGAAAAACATCAAACCCAAAACTTTGCACTACACATGGGAACGGGTCTAAATTTACCGTATTGATGATGTCAAAACTCTAACTCAAAAATAACCATAAAAACTAGTCTAAGAAATGTCATCTTGACCTACTTAGTAGAAAAAATGAAAAACCATTCCATAGGGACACTTCCACAATCCAGGGCAAGGGTGATTGCCAAGAGGTAAGAGTGAATCCTTTGAAGATAGTATCTCTGTGAAAACCTTTTCACCATAGGAAAAAGCAATATACCATGAAGAAAAGTTAACAGACACAAGCAACGATATTAGCCCTCCAAGAATTTGATATAATAGAAGAGTAGGAAATATACTTTTTAATTCATAATCTTAACTGTTAAAGTGCTGCAAAAAGAAAGCTGACCCATTATGCAAAATAACTCAATGAAAGAGACAGATTTGAAAAAGAAAAGAACCACATAAATCTTTTAGAAATAAAAAATATAAAGCTATAAAGTACGCACTCTGAGATGGGTTAATTAGCTGATTTGACACATAGGAAAAAAGAGCATTAATGGACCAGAATAGAGATCTGATTAAACTCTTTAGAAGCTGCAAAGAGAGATAAAGAGATGAGGATATAAAACAGAGGTTAGGAAATATGAAAATAATGGAAGACCTAAGACATTTCTAATAGGAATTTGAGAATAGGGAATAGAGATAATAAAGGCAAGGCAATATTTAGAGGAATAGCTGAAATTTTTCCAGAAATAATAAGAAATATAAATAGTTCATTTCCAAAACTAAAAAGAATTACAAAAAGGGTAAGAAAACATAAATTTTTAAAAATATAATTGCAAGATGAATTAAAGATAAACCTTTAAATAAAAATATAAATGAAATTATCTTTATACTATCAGGGTAAAGAAGGATGTTTTAACAAAATGACCAAAAAAAGCAAAAAAAAAAAAGGTAAGATTATTATGATGATGTTACTATTAATGTACAATTTTTTAAAAATATTTATTTCTACCCGCCCCCATCATTGTCTGCTCTCTGTGTCCATTTTACTTTGAGTTTTTCTGTGTCTGCTTCTCGTTTCTTTAGACGGCACTGGGAACCAATCCTGAGACCTTCCAGAGTGGGAGAGAACCACTCAGTTTTTTGTGCCACCTCAGCTCCCTGGTCTGCTGCATCTCTTGTTGTCTCTCCTCTGTGTCTCTTTTTGTTGTGTCATCTTGCTGCGCCAGCTCTCCACGCGGGCCAGCACTCTTGTGCGGGCCAGCACTCCTGCGTGAGCCAGCACTCCATGTGGGCCAGCTCTCCGCAAAGGCCAGCTTGCCTTCACCAGGAGTCCCCAGGAATCTAACCCTGTACCTCTTGTATGGTAGATGGGAGCCCAATCACTTGAGTCACATCTGCTTCCCTAATGTACTATTATACAACCATATTAATATTAAAACTTAACTTTGAAAAACAGCAATACAATAAACATAAGATGATGAATTGAGAGTATTTATTATAGCGCAAAAATAAAGAAATTATATTTTAACCTGAAAGAGATAACAATTTAAAAGAAAATGTATTCAAGGATATCATAAGGCATTCTGCAGACAACAAAAATATGAATGATTGATCATCATATGAAAATATTTCCTTTCAATCATAAAAATGGAAATAAATTTTTTCAAGAACCAATTGTATACCATCCAGATTGACACAAATATTTCTTTAGAAAATGATGATGTCAATGTTGGCAAACATGTAGGAAATTTCATATCCCGTCTTTGCATAACTACCTTTGCAAGCAAATTTGCAATATCTATTAAAACTAAAATTATATATGTTATGATCTAGAATTCTGTTTCAACTCCCATATTGTTTTCAATAGCTACACCATAAGATAAATAAATGCTGGTGTAGTATTATAAGTAGATTACTCTACAGACATACCTCATTTAATTGTGCTTTGCTTTATTTCACTTTGCAGATAGCATGTTTTTCACAAATTGCAATTTTGTGACAACTCTGTGTTGAGCAAGTCTATCGGCTCCATTTGTCCAACAGCATTTGCTCACTTCAAGTCTCTGTGTCACATTTTGGTAATTATTGCAATATTTCAAACTTCTTCATTATTATTAAATCTGTTATGGTAATCTGTCATCTTTGATGTTACTATTGTTTTAGGGCATATAATATGATGAACTTAATTGATAAATAATGTGCATGTTTTGACTGTACCACTAAACAGCCATTCCCCACCTTTCTCCCTCTCATAGCTCACCCTATTCCTGGAGACACAATATTGAAATTAGGCCAGCTAAGAACTTCACAATGACCTCTAAGTGTTCAAGCAAATGGAATAGCCGGATGTCTCTCAGTTTAAATCAAAAGCTAGAAATGATTAAGCTTAGTGAGGAAGGCATGTCAAAAGCTGATATAGGCCAAAAGCTATGTGCCTTGCACTAGTTAGCCAAGTTGTGGATGCCAAGGAAAATTTCTTGAAGGAAATTAAAAGTGCTATTACAGTGAACACAAAAATGATCAGAAAGCAAAAGAGCTTTATTGCTAACATGGAATAAGTTTTAGGGGTCTGAATAGAAGATCAAACCTGACACAACATTCCCTTAAGCGAAAGCCTAACCCTGAGCAAGGCCCTCACACTCTTCAATTTTCTGAAGGCTGAGAGAGGTGAGGAAGCTACAGAAGAAAAGTATGAAGCTAAGAGAGCTTGGTTCATGAGGTTTAAGGAAAGAAACTCTCTCCATAACATAAAAGAACAAGGTGAAGCAGCAAGTGTTGATGTAGAAGTTGCAGCAAGTTATCCAGAAGATCTAGCTAAGATAATTGATGAAGGTGGCCACACTGAGCAACAATGTAGACAAAACAGCCTTCTAATGGAAGAAGATGTCATCTAGAATGTTCATAGATAGAGAGGAGAAGTCAATGCCTGGCATCAATGTTTCAAAGGACAGGCTGACTCTCTTGTTAGAGGCCAATGCAGCTGGTGACTTTAAGTTAAAACCAATGCTCATTTACCATTCTGAAAATCCTAGGGCACTTGCGAATTATGCTAAATCTACTCTGTCTGTGCTCTATAAATGGAACAACAAAGCCTGTATGACAGCACATCTGTTTTCAACATGGTTTAATGAATATCTTCAGCCCACTTTTGAGACCTACTGCTCAGAAAAAAAGATTCCTTTCAAAAGATTACTGCTCATTGACAATGGACCTGGTCACCCAAGAAGAGTGATGGAGATGTACAAGGAGATCAATGTTGTTATCAAGCTTGTTGATACAACATCTATTCTTCAGTGCATGGGTCAAAGAATAATTTAGACTTTCAAGTCTTATTATTCAAGAAATACATTCCATAAAGTGATGGATGCCATAGATTGTGATTCCTCTGATGGATCTGGGCAAGTCAGTTGAAAACCCTCTGGAAAGGATTCTCCATTCTAGATGCCATTAGGAACATTTGTGATCCGTGGGAGGAGGTAAAAATACCAACATTAACAGTAATTTGGAAGAAGGTGATTTCAACCATAATGGATAACTTTGAGGATTTCAAGACATCAGTTGAAGAAGTAACTGCAGATGTGGTAGAAATTGCAGGAAAAGTAGAATTAGAAATGGAGCCTGAAGATGTGACTGAATTGCTGCAATCTCAGAAAAAAAATTCAATGGATGAACAAAGAAAGCTGTTTCTTGAGATGGAATCTATTCCTCATGAAGATGCTGTGAACATTGTTGAAACGACAACAAAGGATTTCGAATATTACATAAATTTAGTGATAAAGCCATGGAAGAGTTTGAGAGGATTGACTCCAATTTTGAAGAAAGTTCTACTGTGGGTAAAATGCTATCAAACAGCATTACTTGCTACAGAAAAACCTTTCGTGAAAGGAAGTCAATTGATGAACCAAACTAAGAAATTGCCATGGTCATTCCAACCTTCAGCAACCACCATACTACTCAATCAGTAGCAATCAACATCGAGGAAAGACTTTCCACCAGCAAAAACATTATGACCCACTGAAGGCTAAAATGATGGTTAACTTTTTTTTTTTTTAAACAATAAAGCATTTTAAAATTAAAGTCTGTACATTGGTTTTTTTAGACATAATGCTATTTCCCATTTAATAAATTACAGTGTAGTGTAAACAAAACTTTTATATGCACTGGGAAACCAAAAACTTCTGTGACTTGATTTATTGTGATACTTACTTCATTGCAGTGGTCTGGTATTGAACCCACAATAGTGCTGAGGTATGCCTGAATAGCATTAAAATATCTGATTTATAAAACCTTATTGATAAAAAGACTGTGAAGATTAATGAAATAATTAAGAAAAAACTATTAAAATTTCCTTTCTAGGGGACACCCTTTGCTTCAGTCCAAAAGAGTACATGCATTTCTCCCCCACAACATCTCCCATTGTTCAAGACATGTGGATGAGGACACTCATCAATTCCACCCAGCTCTTCTAAGGAAAACTAAACTGCTGAAAATACATACAGAAGAAGGCAGACCTAGGGCATTCCTTGAACAAAGTGTGACCACTGATTTACCAGAGACAGTGCCAACGTCAGCAAACCTGGTATTGTCTTATACAGAAAAAGATGCTTAACAGAGAAAATAGTAATATGCTGAGTTAATTATTTGTTCTTTTCTCCAGAATTTAAATGTAAAAATGTAAAGATAAATAACCACACGGGCAGCAGGAATAGAAACAATAAAATGCATATTAAAAAACAGAGACCATGAGAGTAAGGTGGTCATATTAACAAAGAAAAACTGGAATGAAGAATAAGTGAATTTCTTCACTTTTAACTTGAAAAATCAAGGATAATTTGTATTCTTTTTCCCCCTATTGTAAACAAGTATTTTTGAACTTAAATTTATTTCTAAATAATATAAATAATATAAAAACTATTATGAAGATAATTGCAGAACCAAATCACTATTGTTTTTTAATTTAAAAAAAAATTCAAAATCTCCAATATTTTCCAACGCTTTCTACCCACCAAGCAACAACTCCACCTTCCTCCCTACCCTTACACTGGTACCCACTAATCTTCTTTATGTCTCTATGAATTTGTTATTTCTAGATATTTCATGTAAGTGAACTTGTGCAGTATTTGTCTTAATATGCTTGGCTTATGTCAGACAACCTCAATTTTTCAAGGTTCATCCATTTAATAACATGTATCAGAACTTCGTTCTTTTTTATTGCTGAAGAATACTCCATGATGTGCATATACCACATTTTGCTTGTCCATTCGCCTGTTGATAGATTCTTAGGTGAGATCTTTCAGCTATTGTGAGTAATACTGCCATGAACATTGGTGTACAAGTATCTGTTCAAGTCCCTGTTTTCTCTTAATGTATATATCTAAGAAAGGAACTAACAAGTCATGTGATAGTTCTTTATTTAAATTTTTGAGTAACCACCATACTGCCTTCCACAGCAGCTGCACCATTTTACATTTCCACCAACAATGTGCAATATTCAAACTAAACATTTTTAAGTTTTAATTATGTATTTGATTAGAAAATCTCTTAATCTAGAGAAATTACTTACAAATCCTTTTCAGCCGATAAGTACAACTGAAAAAGTTCTCCATTTTTATGAGTTTGATTTTCTTGTATGTTGTTCCTAATCTTTCAAAGAAGCATTGTTTTCAGAAACTGAAGCTTAATTGAGCTAACTTTGTTTGTTTTTTGTTTGTTTGTTTTTGCCTCAAAGTTTATTCTCCCATTTCCTGATAGAACAAATAATGGAAACCTGGTTCTTTATACATATTACTTCTGGATGAATTTTTTTAAAGTCATAATAATAGTGCACTATAAGTACAAACTGGTATTAGGAAAAGTAAGATTAAATAGTTCCTTAATTAAGGTTAGAACCACATATATTGTACCCCCAAAGAAAATGAGACCTTAACATGAATAAAATTTTTCAAAGAATGAATACCTTTTAAAAAAGGAAAATCCAAAGACACAATATAGGGCCTCACTCAGCTATTATTTAATGATGTATTTTCACTTCTCAGTTAGTTAATTATGCTAACTTTGCCCTAAATCAAAGATGGCTGTTATAGTGTTAACAGTCCGGTGGGGTGGGGGGGGTTCCTGCACTTACAGTTCTACGCAGATTACTTTCCCATGCATATGAAAAGGAAAGCAAAGGAGGCAGGAAACAGCAATGAGTGAAATAGTTAAAACGCAGCTTGCCATACAGAAAAGAGGGGGAAGGGAGGCGGGAAAGAAAAAGGCAGAAGACAGGTCATGTAAACCAAGAGCCAGGAAGTGAATTCTTTATAATGATGCTTGCCAGAAGCTAAATTCTTGCAAATGTGGTTCTTTTTTTTTTTTTTTTCCCCTAAGCTATTACTGTTGGAATGAGGAATACTTGGGGACCGGATGAGGAAAAGGTCAGAAGTCACTAAATTGTAGTTTTATGAAGAATATAATTGCTCTGTTTCAGTTTTAACATTTAAAGCTACAAGCCAATGAGAAAACACTTCTAACTCTCATGAACCACTGTTTCCAACATTTCCAGAAGGTTTATATTGTGTGAGAAACAAATCTCATTCTAACGTATTGGTTTATATTTTTAAAAATCTGTTTTTACTTTAGACTTGCTGGGAGTGGGACTTGGGAGGGGTCAGCAGAGTGGGAAGGAAGTTGTTAGTCAAGAATTGCTCCTGCTTGTGTGGAAGTTGGATGAATCAAAATGACCTAATAATTTCAATTCTCTGAAGAAGTTGGTCTGTTTCTTATCTCAATGATTAAGAGAAAAATAATTTTGGGCCAGTAGATACAATAATCTTTCAACTATTGAGACATCAAACATATGCTAATCCAGAGTTCAGGTTAGGTCCCAGGCATTTAGGATATAAAAATGCATATTTATATGATACTACATATGCTCAAACATATAATATTATATTGATCTCCTTTTCACTAATGTAACTCATGTTTTAAGGTACATATAGCTACAACAGGCCTTTTGGTGTTAAGAATCAAGTAATGAAATAGATATTTTATTTCTTGCAACCTTATTTACAATTGCCATAAATCAACAAATCTCTAGCATGCAAGCCTAGGCAGCTACTGATATTAACTGAGCAGTTTGAGCTGAATTATTTTAGAAATATTTAAAACTGTGAACTCTTTTAGAACAAAAAAGGAGGAGGAGGAAAACCCCTTTTATATTATCCTAAAACATGTCTTTCTGCATGAACATTGATTAAGAGTGGAAACATCTGCTTGCAAAGGTGGCAGGGACTTTTAATGTGACTTTTATCTTGCAAAAATATCCTCACTTTTAAGTTACCTTAACATGAATGATATTACCCATCAGATAAATATGCTTAAATTTCAGGCTTTTGACATGCAATTGCATAAATGGCTATCTGTGTGTTCATTTGAAAAGCACCTACCCAAAGGATTGTTAACATCCTTTTAAAAGAAAATATTTGTTTCTGCTTTTGGAATTAAGTTATTTTGAAAATCTTCTTTAGAAAAACATAAAAGGGATAAAAGCTAGATAAATAAAAGTATTTAAACACCCAGAGGATATTTTCCTTTTTGCATGGTTAGCAATAGAATGAGTATTTTCATATTCAGTGTTAACATCTTTAAAGCTAAAGATCTCTTTTCTAAACACTAAATTGCTCAAGAATTTTTAGGAACAGCGTTTAGTAATTCAAGGCTAAAAGAGCTGTAATAGTTAATAAATTCTATCCCACATGGGCTTTGGATCAGACTGCTGATATAGCTTCTAGAAATGAAAATAAAGATAGAATAAAAAGTAAATTTATATTTTATAAAATATAACATTACATTACTCAATCTCTTTGAAATATTGACCATTAGTTTATAATTTTGTAATAAATTGTATTAAAAATTATATACCATACTAAACTTGGTCAATTATGGATGCATATAAATATAGTATTTACTCTACACTTAATAACTACTTTCTTTCAATAAACAACCCAATGGAATGTCCAGCATGTGAATTCTAGAAAATAAAAGTTAATTAGGCAAGTAATGGCTTTGGTCTCATGGAGATACCTTGCTATTTGTCAGAGAAATTGTTACCTCAGTAAGTTCATCAGAACATAAGAGAAAGATAGTGTCATCTTAATTGAAATCAAGTGGAGATGAAGGGTATATTTCACTAGGCATCCTTCATGAGAAATTTGGAGTGTTAGAACAAGATTAGACTCAGGCACTGTACCAAATAGTCTAAAAGTTTTTAAAATTCCAAGCAGGAACTATGTTATTAGAATATGTGAGTGAGTATAACATAATACTCATGTGAAAGTAAGTGTTTTCCCAGTATTCTCTAGGGTGTCTGCCTTACATGAACATCTCTACAGTTGATATAAAAATAGTCTGCCAATGGTTGAAGCTGACTGAGAAATAACAGTCCTCATTTTTCTGGCTCATTTTCTAAATTACCTTTGAGCACCAGGGAATGAAGCTTGCTTTTAACTCAGTGGCTGTACAATAAACATATTCCTCATGGAAAACACATGTAGGAGGTCATATTTCCTCATCTCAGCATGTGTCAGCCCCCTTAGAAAAACAGAATGAAATGAAAGCAATTATTTCACCTTGGTTAATTTGTAATTTTCCCCAATAAAGCTTGTGCTTCACATTATATTTTGTGTTTGTGAAGAATGAATTTATCAATACATGAGAATTTGAACTCTTTGTGTATGTTTGCGTGTGTGAGAGAGAAAGACAGCGAGAGAGAGGAGAGAGAATGAGAATCCTTGTCTCTCAGTAAATAACACAAATATTCCCACTTTTAGGTAAATTGAAATGCAAATTCACAGTTTTGGTTTCTTAAAGTCATTATTTGAGACCAGACCCAGTGTCTGGCAGGTTGGGGGAGAACTACCTTACAGAGTTAAAATTCTGATGTTAAAGCTCTTCTGTACCTCAACTAAGCAAAGTTTTGCCCTGAAGGAGTGAAGTGGAGTCATCTACTGAAGATATCCTATCTTGTCAACCTCTAAAACAGAGTCCTTACTCTAAAGAAATTTACACTCCAACTGGGAAAATATATCAAGGAACACGAAGAAGAGAAACTAGTAATTATTGAGCACCTATTATATGTTACTCAGATTTTCACATGAACTATATTACTTGAGTATCGTAAATAAATGGAATTAACGTTGATACACATTTTAACACATGGACTCTGAAGTTCAAGAGGCTCAAGATCACACTACTAATACACCAGACCTAAGATTTGAATCTGAAAATCTGTATCCAAGCCAGGATTCTTTGTTTTCTACCAAGCTCCTCTCCTCTGCTGCTCCTCCTATCTCTTTCTAATTTCTTTGTTACATTTCTCAACTTCCACCTTTTTATTCTTTATGGAAGTGTTTTAGTTTCTTTGGCTGCTGAAGCAAATGCTATGAAATGTATTTGCTCAAGGTTTTGAAGCGAAAAGAAAGTCCAAATCAAGGCATCATCAAAGCAATGCTTTTCGTCCAGAATACTGGTATTCTGGGGCTGGCTACTGGCTATCCTTGGCCTTTGTTTCTTCTGTCACGTGGCCATAAGCTTGGAAGCCTCTTCTGGCCTCCCCCGTCTTTTTTGTGTTCCATTGAATTTCAACTTCCTCTTCTATGGTTTTCGTTCTCCATGTCTGAATTTCATTCCACTTATAAAGGACTCCTGTAATAGGATTAAGACCCATCTTAATTGAAGTGGACCACATGTTAAATGAAGTAACCTCATCTAAAATGTCCTACTTCCAATGGACTCATATCCACAGGACTGGATTAAATTTAAGAACATATTTTATTCTTGGGTACATACAGCTCCAAATTGTATGTTTGGAGGTATATTTAAGAACTTTAAAAGAACTGTTTTGATGTCCAGAGTGGCAGAAAAATAACTGGCCAATTTTTCACATGAGCACTAAACAGAGGCAGAGAGTCCCTATAAATCAAGACAAAGTTGAGTGGGCTCTTCCCTCAAATACATGGTATAGTAACATCACCTCCACAATAGAAAAGCCCTTCTTAATGTTCTTTTAAGCCTAGAATTAAGTGGCCTTTCTTTGGATTATAAGTAAAGATTATGAAGTGAAATTAAAGATGGTCAAGTATTCTTACCTCTTAATTTTATCTATCAGTTTATTGTTGCATTGTTACTTAGACAGCACATTATCTCTAAGAATGTATTGACTGAAACGATTATTCAGTAAGCCAAGAAGGCTAGCAAGACGTGTGTGTGCATAATACACAGAAAGGAAACACAAGCTCAAACTTAGCTTCTGTAAAGTACTGGTAGCATGCAATCATCCAAATATCTGAGGGATCTGATTTTGCCAGCACAAGGTAGCATTTGTAATATTTACCATTCTTTTTTGATATTAAGCTCATTGTAGTGTAATTGCCTGGATTTGAAGTCACAAGATATTCTTATTTATATTAGTTGTGTGATTCAGGACAAGATGTTTTAATCACTGGTGATCTCAGTTTCAGTGACTTCAAAGTAGGTATAGCAATACATATTTCATAAGTTGATGCAAATATTAAAATGAGGTAAGGTCAATAAAAATGCCCAGGCTGATGCCTTTTGCATAGAGTTTAGTAAATGTTACTTGACACTGAAGATAGTTCTGCACTGGACCCTGGTCCATCTGCCATGTTTGACCTATATTGCCAGTCATTTCCCAGGCTAGATCCTGGCTGCTTAGTTTATGTGTAGTGAGCTACACTGAAATTGCCACAAAAAGGGAGATGGGAAGTGTCATTATAAGCCAGAGCTGTATTGCTTCAAACAACGTGGTGAGGTGTCACAACACTGAAAAATATCAGCAGCACTTAGAATAATTCAACAAGCAGATACAACTAGTGGATGCAGTAGGCAAAATCTAGATGATAATTACAAGCATAAAAAGCAGAAATGCAAATGTACCATCTAAGGATGGTGTCTGTAACCTGAAATCAGCATCAGTAATAATTGCATCACTTCCATCCAATGGAAGAGTATATTTACAACATCCTTCCCCAAATATCACATGGAAGGATGCCCCAAAAAGTTTCTGAGTTAGTAAAATTATGTTGATTTCTTTGAAATCGGTAAGAAGCATATATTTTGTGAACCTTTTATATGTGCCAGAATCTATTTTATATCTCCGTAACCACAATGTTTGGCTGTATTAATTCTCATATGACAGAGAGGAAGAGAGGCTCAGGTCAATTAACTCCAGGAACCATGCTCTTCAGTTTGTAAAAAGTAACTTCTGATTATTTTGTTTCACTAGGTTGATACAAAATGATCTTCTTTCCATGTATTAGGTATTTTTTTTTACTAGGGAACTTATACCTTGCAATTTCTTGGAATATAGGTTATTCAAATAGGAACATCCTCAGTCTAGTTTCAAACAGAAATATGTTTGTCTCATTTTTTACCAAATATACAGAATATACTCTTTTGGTTATAATATTGATGCATGTGTTTTCTCTATTCATTTTTCATTTAATTTACCTGTTTGAATGTGTAGAGATCAATTAGTTTGTTACTTTCACTTTTCTAATTATTCCTCTTTATAGAATATTAACTTTAATTTCATCTTTTTTTAGGTAGTTCTTTTATCTTAAGGTCAATTCATTTTGAGGAGCATTGTGTTGGAGCAGGTCTTGGTATCTAATATAGAATAGAATGTATCTATTCTTCAATTTTTAGGAATGGGTAAGCTAAAAGAAGAGTGGTCAATATACAATATATTTTGTTGAATCCTAAATATTTAGGCAGAAAATAAAACTACTTCTTTCTTTCTAGATGATCTGTTCTAATAGTAATCAGACATAGTAACTGTATTCTAGGCTTCACAAGAAACACATCTTATATATTTTCAATTACTCCGGTACCTCATGCTGCTTCTCTCACAGGAAGATTTTTTTTTTAACTTAGAAGCTAAAAAGCAAAAAGTGTTATGGAAAAAGATTAGTGAAGAAGAGGAATAAACTGTGCTGGAGGAGAGTTGTCATTTTAAATGGAGAGTCAGGGGAGGTCTCACTGAGAAGGTGGCACATAAGCAGAAACATTAAAGCAGAAGGGAAATCAGGGGAAAGAGCATTCCAGACAGACAGAACAGCTGGTAAAAAGACCTGGAGTCAGGAAGTAATCAGTGTATTTGTGGAATAAGAGAGAAGCCAGTGTGACTGACACAAGGTTAGACAGGTAAAGGGTGGCCAGGTTGTTCCCAGGTTTTTGTACAGAAAAGACATAAAAGGTATTAAAAGGATTCCTTGGCTGGTTGTTGAGTACATAGGAATAAGGGCAAGGATGGAACCAGGAATCCAAATATGGGAGGTATTGTAATAATTCAAAGAGAAACGTAACAATGGCTTAGAACAAAATGGTAGCAATAGAAATGGTGAGAAGTGGTTGGATTCTGGATGTATCTTGAAAGTAAAATCAACAGAAATTGCTGATATATTGAGTATGTAGAGTGAGAGGAAGAGAACAGTGAAGGATGATTTCGAGATTTTTGGACTGAGAGACTAGAAGGACAGAGTTGCCATAAATTGAGCTGAGAATTTCTGTGGGAGAAATAGGTGGGGGTGCTGCAGATCAGTAATTTAGTTTGGGGCATGTTAAGGTTGAATGCCTATCAGACAAACACGAGGATATGCTGAGGTGGCAGCTAGAAATATAGATGTAGAGTTCAAAAGATGTAATGCAGGTGTGTCATCATAAACCATCAGACCAGAAAAAATCCACAAGGGAGTAAATGTAGTTAGACAAGGGAAGTCTCAAGATGAATCTCTGAGGAATGCCACGGTTAAGGAATAGAGAATTTGGGAGAAATCAGTGACAGATACTGAGAAGGAGCTGTCGATGAGCAGGTGCACAATTAGTAAAGTCTGGTGTACTATATGCCCAGTGAAAATCCAAACTTCAAAGAGGCAAGAATGTGCACTTTGTAATAATTGAATAATTCATTATATCGCTAATAAATTCTTGATAGCTAGCTCACCTTGTAATTGAAGACATTTAATTATTCCTTGTAAGTCTGTGAAATAACAATTCATAATTTGTCACAACATTATCATTACACATTATTGGGTCAGGATTCAATATGAAATATTGGACAGTAGCTGTGAGTCCTTGCGATTTAGTTGGAGAAATGAACAAAATTATTAATTTATTACTTTGGCAAAAATGTTTCTTTGGGTTCATGACACATGAACAATGTGACAGTACATTGTATTATATTGAAAATGAATGGAGGGAAAAAGAAACTTTTTACCATAATTAACATAAACTTTTTTGTTGAAAGTGCCTAAATGTATTTGTATTATGGATTTTGGCCACTTTAAAGTCTGAAAATCTGTATACACAAATTGGGAGTGTTTGTGTGCTTTATCAAAACAGTAAGAATTACATGGTGACAGGATTTGCCATAGGATCCTTAAAAAGTAGGGTTTCAAATATCCTTAAAATAGGATATGATATTCATCCACTGTATATCTACTGATTAAGCATTGAAAAATGCATGTACATTATGCTTTTCTTATGAAGAGGGTGGCTTTACAAAATACTGAAAATTTCCACCTTGTGAGTAGATAAGAATATCTTTATAAAAACAAGTATATTTGGTTTTATTAACTACAGCATTGTGATAAAATAAAATACTTTAAGCTCTTGACCATTAGGAAAAATAGAAATAATTTTTAACATTGATAACAATAGATAATTGTAGTATAAGTTTGCAGTTTTAAACACGCTGTTCGGAGAATAAGCAGAGCCTGGCTCTCACAGGAAAAAACCCAGGAGATGGTCCCTGAAAACTTGTATGTTCCAAGAACATCCGCCTCCCCAGACTCCCTCCTTGCCCCACCCCCTTTACTCTTTCACTTCTTAGCCCCACCTTGCTCACTTGCCCCTTTAACACTGAACATAAATCAGTTTCATCTGCTGTCTCTTGATTTTCTTTCTTCTCTGCCTCTTTCAATCTTTCACTCTCCCTCTCTGTCTTTGTAAGTTGGGTTCTACTGCACCATATGGCAGCTGAGAGAAGGAGAGAGCAATGATCTGGCTCTGAACAAAAGAGGCTGTGGTGTCAAAGCAGCCCATGAATGCATGAGGCATGGCATGTATAGAAGGGCCTCCAGCCCTGTCACTGAGGACCAAAGGGGAGGCTGACAGTGCTGCCTCTGTACAGAGAAAAGCGGGAGCTCTCCTGGCCTCTTTCTCTCACTGTGTCACTGTCTCCCCTCTCTTTCCTTCCATTTTTTTTTTTAAGTTCTTTGCACAAATCATATTTGTTCACTAATAATAGAGTCAGAATGTGTGGCAGAACAAGAAATTAAAGCAGGTTATTTTATTTATACACTTTAAAATATATCCAAACAGCAGATAACAGATCACACAAATGTTTAAGCAACTAAGAGAAAACAGATACATTTCAAGAAACCATATCCCATTTTTCTTTTCTCCAGAATGAATCTGTTAAATAAACAAATCCATATTATTTTGTGAATAAGACATTTATTTCCAAGCAATTTTGACCACTTTCTTTTTAGTCAATTGTAGCAACATAGAAAAACATTTACATAAATTGGTAACTCATGAAAAAACAATATCAAGATACCATAAGAAGATACAGGCATGATAATGGGAATTCTTTCTGATTGTAACAAGTTAACTGTAGTTTCTAAGATTGTAACTTTTATATTTATGATTATTTATTATGCCAATTGAGAAGAGGGGCATAATCTCAGTGATTCCCTTCTTCCCTATTTCTTGTCTTTCTTGAAGTTGTACCCTTCTCTTGTGTCTGGCCATGCTTGATTTGTTTCAGTGCAGAAATTCTGCAAAAGAGACACACAATTTTTATTAGTGGAGTTAACATCATGCTGGAAGATTAATAAATTCAAGCTGTAAATCCCCTGGGTTTCAGGAGACTCATTTATTCTGTTCCATTTGAAATAAATAATCTACCACAGGAGAAGAAGAGTTGAATATGATCATGTACATTTAGGAAGAAACATTTTATGCTTTATTGCTGTGGGCTACTACTGGCCTTAGAGGCTGGTGTTGAATTTTATCTGACTCAAAATAAGGATACAATAAAGGGTAGAACAGGCATCCCCCACCTTTCTCAACCACCTGCCCCCACACACATACCCAAAGAGACATCCTGAATCACAAAATGCCAGAAGCCTGGAGTTATTTTAAAGAACCTGGGCAAGCATCCAAATTCTGGTGTTTGTGACCTTTTGCAAGTAGGCAACAATAACAGTTCTTCATGAAATAAATCAATGAACATGTGTAGAGTACTTCAACAATGTCATGCCCTTTCTACCTAAATCTTTTAGAGTGGAGGTTATGTAGCTCAGTTACTGACACTGGCTACACTTATAACAACTTCTTTTCAGTAGCATTTTACTATGAAAATACCTTCCCTCTCTCTTTTAGCAATAGCTCCATTTGATGTCCGTGATTAATGAATATTCCTTTTTGAAATTCATATATAATATTTCTCTTTGTACATTGCAGTCTGAGACTGATGGTTATCTGTCAGTAGATGAAAAAGCAAAATTCCGTTGGTTTCAGTTATGCTCTTTATACATTTTTTTTCAAAAGAATCATAAATGTTTGGTTCTACATGAGACATTCATTAAAGAACTAAAATAAACAGAGCCAAGAGCTGATGGTGCCTGTGTTCAACAAATAGCAGGTTTTGTATGTTTCTAGAGGCAGAAAGAGTTATGTGGTACACCATCATCTGCCAGAAAGACTTGTATAGAGAGGACCCTCTGTGGTACAAACAGAAAGCATGAAACAAAGCAACTATTCAACCTTCTCTATTCACTGAGCCCACATCTGTTTACATGGCCTCTGCTTGGTCCTGAAAGGTTTTGTCCTCCACCTCCATTTTATTTGACACAGTTCTGAATGGCTGGCGGCTTGGAAGCTTTCTTTCTTTCTTTTTTTTTTTTTTTTTCCTGAAGAGCTAGTGATTCAAATCTGTTTTGTGAAACAGATATCTGAAAAGCAGATTTACAGATAGCATTTGGTCCTTTTTCTAGTCTATCTAGTTGAAGTCTTAATGAGGGGATAGCTATAAACTCCGATATTCTCACTTATTTTTTAAAATAAATTTAGCAAACAAGAAAAGTCTCTAATAGACTACTATTTTCCCAGTTTTTCTCATTACTAAATGTCAGTTTGCATTCTTTTGTTTGATGCAAGAATATTGTCTATTTTAAAAATTACTCCTTGCAAGTGAAATTTTATGGAATGAACTTGCTATCTAAAAATAAAATATTGCCAAAACTTACTATATGAATATTTTATAATAATAGATTATATTTTTATGACACTTTACATTTTACTAAGTGATTTTACACACATTATCTTACCTGATCCTAAAAAAACGAATAGAAGATAGGGAAGGAATTAGTATCACTATTTTATAAAAGAAAAACTACAGCTCACAGAAATAGTGTGGGGCTCCTTCCACATCACAGAGTATAGTTCCTAGACCTATTGACACAAAACCCAGTTTGCCAATTATTGTGGTGTATACATATAAAAAACTTTATGCACAACTTTAAGAATGAGTTATGAGCCTGATAATTTATAATCCTCCTTGTATTTATAAAGTTCTATGATTCATAATCAGTTCATGATGAATGAGGTATCAAAGAGGTATATATTCAAAATTATTTTGCTCATTTAAATGTTGAAAAAGTTGAAGTCAAAAGATTTACATCTTAAACATACTTATAAAGGTAGGCACCAAATCTCTTCTTCTTACTTTTCCAAATTTTACAAGATTGTATCAGTGTAGTAAGTAATTGAAGAAAAAGAGAAGAAAATTAAGAGAAGACATGGAGGTACTGGGTTCAATCTTGATTCTACTTCTTTTAAGCTAGGTGACCTTCTCTGTATATGTCAGCTCACTTAGTCAGCTATGCCAAGGAAAAATGATAATAAACTAATGGCATGTCATTGTCCTAGAAATGAATGAAATACTATTTGTTGAAAGAAGTTTGAAAACTAAATACTGAAATCAAGTTGTAGTAACAAAAGAAAAGTAGCTTGCAGAAGAAATTCTGAATGTATGCCACTTGCCACCTATTGTTTGTGTTAAAGTAAGAGAATGAATGAGTCTGTATATAAATGCTCTATTCTATTTCCTCATTCCATGTTTTAGTCAACAAATATTTTCTGAATAAATGACTAGATATGGCCTGAGAAATAAAAAAGGCAGGGAGAGATCAGAACTGGGTAACTTTAGAAATCAAAGCCAGGAAATTTTAGCAAATAAGAACACTTTAAAAATACTTACAAATTAAAAGCAGTAATGTGATATATTTCTAATCATTTTTTTATTATTTATTAGAACTGGCTTATATAACTGACTTGTGGTAAACTAATATTCAAGAAATAGCATATTCTCATTCTTTAAAAAAGTTGTAAAAATGAAAATGGATCATCAGTCCTTAGCCGCCATAATACTCAGTTTGCACAGAGAAGGGAAGATATTTCCAATCTTGAAAATGGTTACCTTGAGTATGTAAAAGAAGATACCAAACTAAACTGTGAACTGAATCACATTTTTTCTTCCAACTAGAAAAAAAAGATATTCTTCCAGGAAGCATCAATCATAATTTAAAAAAAAACTTAAAAGGCACAAAAATAAATGGCATTGATGGAGAATTGCATTTAGTTGCCAAACTGGAATTCAAAACCATGTGTAAATTTTTAGGAGTTAAAAGATAAAAACAACAGCAAAGGTAATTGGTATTTCCTGAGCTTAAGGACTAGTCTCAGCAGGACATATGGTTTCATTTTGGGATCTTTAGTTTCTTATGAAATTTTTGCTCTTTCTTTAGGCATCTTCATTTAGAGAATGGGAAAATGACTAATTAAACCAGGGTTAGTTCATCTGATTTTAATTTTATCTTATCTTTTGATCTTCACATTTTACATAATAAATTATATGATTCCTTGAAAAAAATTCTAAGTGGAGCAAAAATAAGAATAAAGAATTTAAAAATATAGTCTGTTGTCCAATATACATATCAAATGGCATGTATTAAATATTTACAAATCTCCTTTGATGTATTTGATTGCTGACATAGCCAAGACGCTATGGCATAACATAACTCAAGTCAGTTTTTGCGATATGGTGCATTCACACAACCAAGTAAAGTAAGACTTCAAAATCTGTCACAACAAGTGGCAGTTTGGAGGGTTATGTTTTAGTTCTTTATGTTTTATTAGAAAGTCTCTGCTGGGTCACATATGTCTTTTTAAGTTCAGGGCCATCTCATCTCATTTCTTTAACAACTATACATCACAAGGCATTAAGACAGATTGAATATACCAGTATGTAGATAGCAACACATCTTCCCACTGCAATGATCCATTTGGTGTGACAGTTATATAAAATATACATTTAATATTGTTATGGCAGAATTCATTTAATGCTATATAACAGAAGTACATACAAAATGCCGACAGTAATTATCTATGATCTCTCAGTATGCAGTTTCAATGGGTTAAGCTATTTTCACACAGCAGATTAAAAGAGCTGATTTTATCCATTCAAAAGCAGATTTTCCAAGAGTGATATGCCATATTACTTCTCTCCCTTATTTTATATATAGGTGCCCCAGAGTCCCAGGCCAAGGTCTGTTTTAATTTAACTAAATTGACTCTGATGTGGAGGGTCACAAAGAGAGCACTCCACATTCTTCCCTTCTACTTCCCAATCTAAATTATTAGCAATTACCTTCTCCAAAATAGTAAAATTCTCTGCTATCATATATCCTGGGGTTAACGCAAAGAAAATGTTAGGAATTTGCTACTACACCTTCTTCTCCCAAAGATATTTTGGTTCCAAACTTCTCTCAATTGTGCTTCAAAGTAAACAGTACTTTTCCATTAGTATAATGATATCCCCAGAATAGAAAGAGTACAGAAAGAGTACTGGAAAAGAGAAAACCTTGGTGAAACAAAATCTGTGATGAGAAAGGAAAAGAGAGGAGTGACAAAAATATTTATAGTGATTTGCTATACCTTTCAAATTCTCACTTCCTCCTTATTTCCAAGACTTACTAACAAAGCTCAAATCAATTGAATGTCAAGGTTGTTTGTTCAAATGAGGTTACACTGAACAAGCCTTATTGCATAAACTGGGATAAAAATGTTTAGTTTAATTTGTCTCTTTAAAAACATGTTTATCTTCCACTCAATAAAATTGGTACTGTATCTTTCTCAGCATGAGAGAAGGAACAAAAACTAGCCAAATATTTATAGTGAATTGAAGGCTAGTACAGCCTTTATGAGAAGGACTCTGCAGTCTCCCATTGTGTAACCCCCAAATTAAAAGATCTATGCTTTTAAAAAGTATGTATTTTTAATAGTCACATAAAGTGTTCAAAAAGCAACCCTGGTGTATTTACAGTTTGTTAAGTTATTCTTACTTTTCTATTTGTAAGTTACTCAGTAGTCACCTAGTACTAGTAGAAAGTGACAAAACATGTAACCCTTCCTATGAAAATAACTATCTTCAGCAGACTCAGAAACAAACTTTCTTTTAATGTGTTATACCTTTTCTTTTGTGGTTCTGTTTCATTAAGGAATCTTTAGTTGAGCACAATTGGTCTAAGATTTAAAAACACAAGCATTATGCCAATGCAGATGTTTAGGGCTGCTTCCACAAACATTTGCTGTGGCTGCATGGATTTCTATTTACCTTTGCAAAATTTGTCCCTCTTGATCCTGAAATCCTCAGAAAGAAATGAATGTTCTGGGATTTCATGGTATAAATGACATTTGCTTGTTTAGGTTGGCAGCCACCATTAAGTCTAGACTTATTTCCTCTAGGCTGTTCCTTACTAATTAGCTTACCTTTGTGTAATTTCTTTTCTGCATATGGCATTCATGGTTCTTTGAAAACTGAAATGCACACGCATATGCACACACAAATTGTTGTGGATGTAGCATACAGTCAACTTGCCTGACTATCAAGAACCTGGAAGTTTAAAAAGTAATAATAATAGAACTATAGGATAAACTTTAAATCATATGTGAATGTTAATCACCCCACCTGGGTTTAGCTTGTAACTATTTGCTTTTATGTCATAGAAGTTATTAAATAAAAATGGGATTAAAATGTTTGCTTAATAAGAAATTGGAAGGCACCATAAGTTGCTTCAAGGTGTAGAGCCTCAGATGAAGAGAAAAGAGGATATTGAAAGGAAATGGGAAAGAGGTGCATGTGGATTTCTTCAAGAGGTAGAGAATTTGCAGTGAATAACAATTAATTACATTTAGATGTACTGAACAAGAACAATTGTGTCAGGAAAGGCCCCTGAATTATAGACATTTTTTTCTAAGAAGTAAATGGGAAGCTAGGGCTGGGAAGACTTGCACAAGATAATGAATGTATTGTTCCAAGAGACAGCAGAATTAATAGAGTGATTTCACAGAAGACAACTCTGATCTGAAAATAAAGGGAAATACTAAGAGCCCAGCAAGGGAAGATGATCCACTATCATAGGGAAAACAAGCATATTGACCAGCTTGATAGGCTCTTGATTGGAACAGTAATGCTTAATAATAATCACCTTCCCTGTGAATCATATCCCAAAACCCCATCAAAGTTGGATGCTCCCTCCTTGACCTCATTAATTATAAGCTTAAGAAAAACTTCTATTGTGACACTTACTACATACTTTAACAGTTGATTTTTTTTTTTTTAATCTCTCCCAGGAGACCAGCATAGAATGTAAGGCATTGTAAGTTTCTTAAATTAGGAAAATCAGGTGCACCTATCTATAATTGAGTTTTATTCCATATATCCCTTCATTTACCCTATTGAAGAGTAATTAACATTAAAATCCAGTCATGAGTTGTATGAATAACCCAGTGAACTGGAAGGAAGTAAGGGCATGCCTTTAGGGTTAGGGTCTCACTTTGCTTCTCTTAAGAAGAAGCAAAAGGAAATTAATAGCTGTGACTATCAAGGAGTTCATTGTTTTGACATTGGTAGGATATGGTTTAAATTTTCCAATAGGAGCTAAAAGATTGAGCTAGGCTAGAGCAGTTTAGCTCAAAACTTTGAATTTTGATTCTTGCTATTAATGGTTCAGAAGTTGGGAGAGCTTAATGAACAGAAACCAAGTAATTGAGGTTTAATTGAGCTGTCCATATGACTGAATCACCATGACACTCGTGATGGGATTGGGGAGCAGATAAATGTGTTTGCAACCACATGACCAAAAGGACAAATACATCTAGACTTCTGCCACTCAATAATGTTTTAGATTTAATTTAATTGGGTTGACAAATTTTGCTTAACAGCTTAAATTTGTCCAACCAATAAGAATTTCTATGCCTATTTTCTAAGACAAAAGCATGTGCTAAATGAAAGTAATTGCAGGTCTACAAATAAGGAAAAATATATGTGTACTACTGTATTTGAACCAATATGGTGAATTTGACAATTTGTTATGTAGGTACCCAATAGGAATTTTAGCTCCACACATGTTCATAAAATGAAGCGTCTCTTTATATTACCCTCTTGCTATCTTGAGTGTTGATGTTGCTGCCCTGCAATGAACTGGGGAATAGGGACTGAAAAGTTTTGATGAAATATTTTTAAACCAATCCACTAAGTAATTTAATCAGCATTTGTTTTTGTCTTCCAAATGCCAAAATTCAACAGTAATATGTTCCATATGAAAAAAATATGAAAAGTTGCTTGTGAAACACAGAAAAAAATTAGGTCACTCTGAAACCTTTGTCTTCTCCTTTTGACTCTTTGCCCTACCTTTTTTCAGAGCCTGCAGACCCAAGGAAAGCAGCAATTAGCCTGTGAGCCTTTTCTTCACTTACCCAACATTAGAAGGCAAGAAAAGTATATTTATATTAGATTTGCCAGAAAGTTTTTAATCAGAAAACATAAACTCTCTCAATTAGTCTATGTGCAGCTTAATCCTCAGTTTTCTAGGGAAAAAAGTCATCACCATGTACCATCTGGATCTAATGGACTCTTTGAATTTCATTTCAAAAATATTTTGTCATTTATGAATTATTTACAGAATTTTAATAAGAATTTTTAATTTAGTTAAATTTTAATAAATTTTCACCCAAATTTAGTCATAGAAAACTTCTTGGCTTCAAGTAAATTTTGGCCCAAAATATAAAATGGGTTGGTCCAGGTTTTTGTGAGAGAATATTACACATGAAGTCATTCTTCCTGTTGATTGTATAAATGGATAAGAAAATCATATTACCCTTTTTGTCCTTAGAAATATATTGTTTGCATATCCAATTATGAGTTTGAGAAAATTCTTGTAAGATTTTGTCAATCTGAGGCTCTCTAGTCTCAAATTTTGCTTATATGATAAAATTCACCATCACATTATAGTCTAGAGTGTGTTTTGTGCTTCTTTATACTCACCTTTCAACTTGTTCCTTAATGGTTGGAATATTTTCCTATGTCAATTTTCTTCTCTTTACTATTAGAAGCAGGAAAAAAATTTCAGATTTTTTTCAGTGCCCAATGAAAGCTAAAAACAGACAACAAAGATAATGACTACAGATTTCTCTGATGTTTTCTTGAGAGAGGATGCAATACTTTAGGCAACACAATAAGAAAACTGAAGACTAACAATTTATTTGACTTTTGCAGTATCCTCCTAAGGTGATAACATCATTCTTCTCTGTTCTAATTATTTCAATTGTTTTACTAGCATAATGGAGAATTAGAGATGAGTAATGAAGTGTAAAGTGGAAATAATTCCTGGGATCATGAAAGAGCAAAGTATTTCAAGTTATATGATAAAAGAGATCACTAATATATAATATCTTTTATTACAAAAGTTTCCAATTGACCCATATGGTAATTGCAAGATAGACTAGGTTTTACTCTGTTTAAAAACATTGATAAATTTTCTCTTTGGTTTCTAGGAAAACATTAAGAAAGATTAAGAGTTATGAAACATCAATCTTTACAAACTGCTCAGAAAAGAAGTAGAAATAAATTAAAAGTAAGTCGAATGATTGGTGATGAAATACCTAGAGTTAAAGGAGTGAAGTTAAGGTGTTAACAGAGATCCATTTATAAATAAATGGTTGAAAACAAAGATTGTGTACTGAAGGTATCTGCGAGGATGTCCTGAAATTTTGGAGGGAATGTCAGTTTCTACATGAAATAAACCAAGCAGGAATGCATTAATAAACTATATGCATACAAACCAATTTGTGATTCAATGTTTTAAAAGGCACGATTGCTAAAAAAAAAAGTAAGTATTCTAATCTTTTGGTGTCAAGTAAAACCCAGCTTATTTAATCAATCTAATTTTCATTATATTGCCCTCACAAAACTTCAATTTTAAATTACATAAATGTCTATTGATTTTTAAAAATTTATTTAGAAGAGCAATCATCTCTGTGAGATTACTTACAGTGATGTATGTGATATCAGGAAGAATTCTTTGTCCAAGCTCTTTCCTTTGCCCACATTGCTTGTACTGTTGTCTGGTATTTTACATATCAAACAGTTCAATTCTTTAGTTTGAAAATATACTTGCATTCAATTTTTTAAAGCCAAGTTCATTTAAATGTGCATTAGTTTGATTTTGTCTCATTTACTAAGACTGCTGTGTTTCAAAAGAGAATTTGAGATTCATACTTAGAGAAAATAGATGTTTTCATTGACTGGCAAGTATGAACTTGGTATTTTGAAGGACAGGGCAGTACGATTCTGAATCCAGACAGTGGGCAGCCTGAGAAGACTTAGCACCCACGTTCCAGAGAGAATCGCTGTTTGGAAAAGGAGCTTTGCACAAACAGGAATGCAAAGTTGCCAAGAAAAAAACAAAAAACAAAAAAACGTTAACAGATTCCTGACTACTTCTGGAATTTTGCTTGCTCAGGACCTGGTAGACCTGATTTATAAATACAAATAATTTCTAAATATGTGTAGATATATAACACAGAGAGAAAGCTCTGCAACCGCAGCAGTGATGTATTCTTCAGCTGTGGCCTGAGCTAAATCCCTTCAACAGTGTCCAGACAAAAAGAACATTAATGCGCCAATGCTTACTTTTTTAATTCATTCAAGAAGAGGCAAGCAGAAGGAGCAGGGGAAGGAAAAGAAGGGAAGGAAGAGGAAGAAGGGGAAGAAAGGGGAAAAGAGGGAAAGAATAAGGGAAACAGGGAGGAGGAGAAGAAGATGAAAAAAAGGGAGGAAGAGATGGAGGGAGGAAGGCAGGAAGAAATGAAGGAAGCAATGAGGAACAATGGAAGGAAGGAAAGAAACTTTCTTTTAAAAAACTCTTGAGGCACTATTTGGAGAATTTAAAAGAGAAAATATAGATGTCATTTTGTACTGAGTTAGTCAGATACACAAGCTGCTATGGTTGCCAGCATCCTTTGGAAATCATAGATGGATCATTTGACAGACTGGGGATAAAGCCAACAGTAGGACTATGTATTCAGGTTTAGTTCACATGACATATTCATCTTGAACGGCAGGGGGTAAATTTTCTAAATAGGTCACTGGGGATCCACACAAATCCTATTAGCTGGTAATAGGATTTGTGTGCATAAACCCTCTTGTTCTGAAAACTTAGATTTTGTTGTTTAATTTTCCATATGACCTGCATATCCATTAGTGTAAATTAGAGGGAGCTTCTCTGAGAAATTTCACATCATTTTCTGATTCTTTTGTTTATTTTTTTTTCCTGAAAAGACAACTTTTTCCACAGGTTAATCTTTGAAAATTTCTTTAGCGTCAGAAAGCATCTGATGGGGGACTATTTTGAAGAGAAAATTTTGAAATATAGTTATTCATGTTTTATTCACATTAATGGGAGAAAGCTCCAAGGTAAAAAGGTAACCCATAACTTTTATCATCCTTTTAAACTATTAGAACAACAAAAACTATATGATTTTTAAAACTATTTCAGTATTTATTTGTTTTTTTTTAATACAATCAAGTTAATGTAGCTTTTGTATGCCAATAAGGGATTCCAATTTAGAATTTCACAGAAAAAATTAAGTTTGTCTTTTTGTCCTAGGCAGATTGAGGTTAACGAACATTTCAAGAAATGATGGTCAAGAAAAGCAGTAACTTCTCTGACATCCCCTATTAGTTTATGAGAAGAAGATGGGATATGCAGTCACAACTAGAAAAAATAAACTTGGTATGCTTCTCTGAGAGTTGTTTTGAAATGTCAGGTTCATTTGAACCCCAAATTAAAGTAAAACTCAAGGGTGTGTCTTAGGAGAATGTAAACATAGTATAGGAAGCAGCCACACACACGTGCCTTAAGCCCCTTGGGCTTCGTAGGCCAAGTTTCACACAGTTCCATCTGACATCATAATAAATTCCTTATTATTTATGCTAAACTGAACTTTTTAGTGGTGAGAACAGTGACCATGAAATACAATATCATTTGTGAAACAAATCTGAGAGGTGTGTAATAAGTATGTAAGAATGGAAAACTACAGGACATATATCTTTGGTTAGTGAAAGAAAGGATGCTATTATTTACTGATTTTTTATAATATGTCAAATACTATCAAATATGTTGGCTAATATAATCTTCTCAATAAACTGATAAAAGAGACATTATCTACATTTTTGCAAAGGAAGAGAAAGATGCTTGTAAACCTTACTTAGATTCCCAAGTTACAAAGTTATTTGGTACCTAGCTTAAATGCATCAGTTCTGCCTACTTCCAAGGGCACCTCCGTGCTCATCCAAAAGTGCAATTTAATCTCTTTTATTCTGTCGTGAATGGTGTGATTGCCAATTTCCGTATGCAATGGCAAGTTTTAAGTTCATATTTTGTTTTGTTTTAGAAGCTATGCATTTAAATACTCTTAAAAACCCGATTTAAACCTCAGAATAGTTTGGGCATAGGGGATTGTATGGAGAGTGACTATTCTCAAACATACATTTTCAATTCTTTACCATACAAAGGACTTCACATTTCCTCCACTATTACCTCAAAATGAATATTTTAAAACCGAAGCTAAAAAAAAGAATCTGCAAATCAATTAGTTGAGTGACTAAATTGATGAAATGAGGAGACAATAAAGAAACAAACAGCAAGAACTAAAGTGAAAAGGAGACCAAGGGAAAGGAGGATCTGAAATTTTTGGAGCTGACCTCAATCCCGTGGTGCCAAAGGAGGTGATTAATTCTAAAGGGTCAGTGTCTGTGTTAAATATTGCTAGAATAATCTTGCACAACACACAATCACAAAATCTCAGCAGCACGCAAAGTCAGCTTTGATGTATCTCATGCATATGTGGGTCATATTGGGGATGGTTAACCTGGACTGGGCTCAGGCCAGCTCTACACCACGTGTCTTTCTTTTCTCTTGGATGAGCTAAATATCTAAGGCACGTTCTTCTCATGGCAATGGCAGAGGACCAGGAAATGCAACTTGAAACCTGAGAGGCTGATTGAGGGATAGACTCAGAGCAGGCACACTGTCATTTGCCCCATATTTTATTTGCCAAAGCAAGTCACATGGCCCAACCCAAATTTAAAAGGAAAGGAAATATACTCTATCCCTCTAGTAGGAAGAATCGCAAAGTCACATGGCAGAAAGCATGCATCCAGGAAGAGGTTAAGCACTGGGACAATGAATGAAATCTGCACAGCCAACAGACTGTCCAAGTGGGAAGGAAAGATTCTGAGGAACTGTCTGATGACAGACCAGGAAGTTGAATGATTGAGCATCTGGGTGAATATAACTTGGTTGGTCTTATGATCTGTGCATCAAAACTCAACTGTCACTAATTTGAGGAATCTTCAGGCAACTATAGTAATGCAAAATGTGTAAGACTTAAAGACATAGGGAGCAGCTGCTAAGCTACCTAACAGATTACAATGTATGTGACATCTTGGGGTAAATGGAGTTTTCAGCACCTACACCACAGATAATCTTTTTTTGTGAATAAGAAAAGGAATTTGAAAGACTGAACTATAGAAATAATTAATATCATATTAATTTAAACCATTTCTATATCCCTAGGCATTTCACTTGGTAAAACAGCTATAATAACTTACAACTAAAACTTCACTTACAAATAAAAATTCATATTGTGCTTGAATTTTTATGAAATGGTGTCACTTCTATTATTTCAAACTATGATCTCTACTGATCCCAAATAATCCTATTACATGAGAAAATCTGAGATTAATCACATCAAATTACAGATGAACCCCCCAGATTTGGGTTAATTTGCTAGTTTCAGAATTGTTCAAAACTTTAAATTCTTCATCACCCCTTCATTATCATTTCCCTCTTCTTTGAAGCCTTCTTACTTGTCCACACCTCTTTTCATATCTCTAACTGACTCTTGCAACTATCATACATACTTGGTCTTCAGTTTCCAAATTTCATTGCCTGGGGCCCAAAACTGGCCATCTTCTCACTCGCACTTCCTTCTGCTTAGAAAGGAGATAGCAAACAAGAGCTAGGTTTAAAGCACAAAGGGCAGATATTGAATGTAAACAACGATTCTTTCATCTCGCCAATGCTTTGGGCCCTTTGGGTCTCTCTGCTTCTAAGGCTTCCCAAATAATTCACCTGGCCCAGTTTGCAGAAACAGAAAATAGATGGCTCAAATTTCTTTCTGGACTAGAAAGGAAAAAAAAAAAAAAAATAGTAGCCTGCATCTGTGTTTTTTGGTGAGGTGTGGTGGTTATTTTTTCAAATAAAAAGGATAAAGAATGAAGGTGGGCATTCTTGTTTGATAGGTTTTTCTGCATCTTAAGTGGAAACCTGTGCATCTGCAAATAACCTTATCTACACCCTAGTCATAGAAGTCATAGACAGTGTCCACATCTAAGAATGGGACCAGAGAGATGCTGACTGGCTCCTTCTTTATTAAGGCAATATTCATACCACTTTTTAATACCAATGGCCATAAGATTTCCACATGGGGATCATTTGCACAGCTTTAGAATGTGTGAACATGAACTCTGAAATTACTGCTGATGCTGTTAGCACTATTTCTAAAATAACTGCATCAACCTGTGTTAGAGGCCACCACAGGTCTAGCATGACCAGAATTGGTGGGGGTACCAGTTACTTTCATATGTGTTGTCAGAACTCCCTGAAAAAGTTTTTTTACATTGTCACATAACAAAGAGAGTAGTTTTTTTGTGTTATAATCATTGCAGGTATTTTCCTGCACTTTAAAAAATTCTGTTTTATTCCTGATGGATATAATTTGACATCCCTGAGAAAATTGCAGGGAGGAATTGCTTCCTTATTGTCCCAATCTGTGTTATTCTAATGGAGGACCCTCATAAATACATGTGTATATGTGTGGGAGGGTAAATACTAAAATAAGTTTCTTTGAACCATATGTCTTTAAATGGTTTACTTCATGAACAACAATTTTTTTAAAATTTTGGTTATAAAGTAAATATTTAAGAAAGTTCATGGTAACAAAATTAGCAGATATTATGAGAATAAATTTACTAGGATTAAAATATTGGTATTAAGATACAATTCTACATTTTCTTTGCATGTGTGTTTTTGTGTGATCTACTCTTAAAATATGAATAACTTTATCACAGAATATATTTATTGATTTATTTATTAAAAGTGTGATTCATTATCATAATTTTCTAGGCTTGAAAATAAATTAAGTTAATTTTCTAATTTCTTCTTCTAACAATAATGGCAATCATTTAACTAAGTGACAGGTACACTACTAATTTATACTTGCAGTATCCCCTTAGACTCCTCAAAACCCACTAAGAGGTAGACATTTATTATTACTTACACATTACAGATAGGTAAACTGAATCAGAGTTTGTGTGACTTTACAAAGATCATACAGGTAATAAGGTTTTAAAACGAAGGCCAACTAATGCCATAGACCATTCTCATAGCCACTATGCTTTATGAATACCCCAAACTAGAAGGGAAACAAGAAGTCAATATCAGAGTCAGATTTTATATCTTTAAGTTTTTCCCTCTACTCTAGCACAATAGTGGAAAGTGGATTGATACTGAGAGAGTTCTGTCACATGGTACAAAGTAAATAAAACAGTATCTTAAGTAAAAATGTATGGAAAAACAGTTATCTTGCTTCCCATTTAAAAACTCCCCAGAGTTTCAGACTTCTGTTCCAGACTTCTGTGTGGTAAAGACAAGTATCAACTGTTGGATAAAAAGAAATTATGTTGCTAGGATTATGTCATCTCATCAATGTCATGGAAATCTATTACTCATAAGGCCGTCACGCTCAGGAAGAATGGCTACAGCAAGAGCAAGCTTTCGGATTGGCCAGGGAATTCTAAAAGGTTTTAATGTGATTAAGGACTTTACCTAAAAAACAAAACAAAACAAACAAACAAACAAAAAAGCATTAGACCAGAGCCAAGGCTCGGCTGTCAGCTTTTGAAGATGGAGCCAACAGTGGTACTATTCATTCAACAATGCACATGACAAAACTCAGCTCAGACCACAGGGGGTATGTTTTCAAATGAGGACTCATAGAGCCTCTTATTCAGTAATGGGATTTGTGAGCATCAAGTCTTGTGCATGAAAAAAATCTACATTTAGGTGCCTAGTTTTCCACATGACAGAGCAATTTATTTAATCAAAAACTGAACAAAATTGTATAAATGTTCTGGCAACATTCACAGATTCCCTTTCTCTTCATCTCTACATTCTCAAGAATGATATGTTCACTGAATGGTAAAAGAAGTTGAAGGGTGAGCTGATGATATAAGAGAGTGCAAAATAATATTATGATAGGTAGTAAATTTAAAAATTACAAGTCATCTATATTTGGTGGAATTTCTCTGACTAGAAACAGCAATGCAAGTGAAAGAAGCCAGCACAGTCCCTGGAATAAAAGACAGACTCCTTAAATGTTTCTTCAATCTGGTGGAACAAGCTCCTATAACAAAGACTTGATTTTAATTATTAAACTACTGTTTCATACAGACGGTCTCTGGGTAGAATTTTATAATTCTGCTTTCCTTAGTAATTCTGGAACCAGGTTATAAAATATGCAGGTTTTATTTATTTATTTTGCCCTGGAATTAGTGGTGAAAGACTTCTTAATTTCATATCCATGGACTTCTTCATTATCTTTCCTCTTTTTCAGAATGTCGAAGAAATGTTTTATTCAGAAGCTTGATTTCTGCCATGCCATTCTGCTGACGTTAAGTTGAAATTTTTCCAGGTTATGTTAGATGCAGTCACTGGTAGGGATTCTGTGGGTGTTACTGAAAATTACTTGGACAGAAAACAATATGTTGGCCTGGTATAGGCTGAGAAAATGGTGATTCAGGGGCAAGAGGGAGTACTTTGCAATATGTGGCAGCGGCTGGAATTCTTTCTGCACCATTTCCAACTAAAACATCTCCACTCAGAGCTTTGTTGCTTTACAGTGACAATACTTAAGTTCAAACTTCTTAGACTGATATCTTAGTTTAGACATTATCTCCTTACTTAGCACCTATCTAATCCATTAATTTCTAATACTGTTGAGAGACTGGGCAATCTCATTTAAAAAATAATGATAATGTGAAAATCAATCCAAAATATTATCAAGAATCATAACATCTTGATAAGAAACATTTTTAAATAAAAGAAGAGACTCACAGCTAATAGTAAAAAGCAAAAGCTTTCCTTCTTGTTTCCCCCTACCACTGAGGAAGTATATATTTCTCCTGTTTCTTTGTACACGGCACATAAAGGGGCCATCTGTTCTTTAACTTCCCCATCCAATGACTTCCAAATCCATTCTGTTAGTCACCCTCCCTTACCCTCAGTTCTGATTCTATAATGCAGCTAGTCAAATAGAATTTCCCATTTCGGTTACATGCTTTAACACATTAATTTTTTCTTTATATTTTTGTATAATTTATAAAGTTTCTAAGACAAGCATATATTCCTTTTATAATCAGAAGTAGGGTGATCAATCATCCTAGTTAACCTGAAACTGTCCAGTTTTAGCACTGAAAGGTCCATATCCTGAGAAGCCTACCAGTCCTAGACAAACTGAGATGGTTGGTCACCCTCAGAAAATAACAGTAGTTCTAAACTTCCTGCGATCCAGTGCAAAGATGGAAAATTACTGTATACCATAACTCATTATGATGAGGAATAAAATATAATAGCTCTTCTGTTGAACTTATTCTTCAACAGTTACTAACTTTAAGGAAAAGTTAGTCAGATTAAGCGTTATTTAGGAGGCACTAAGTAATATACAGTATGGCATGTCATTTTCTCAAAATATACAGAAATAGAACCTGTAGGGCTAGTTCTTACAATACTTTTTGAAAAGTATGGGCCTAAAACGGGATTGTATTCAGTGAATATAATTCCAAGGGAGACTAAAATGCTGGTGCAACTTTCTGGGAAGTTATGTGCAGGAATGTAAAATACTTAAGGATTAAATACGTAATTTGTCGCCTTAAGCTATCATGCAAAAAAAAATGATTTTTCTTTCCTATAGATAGCAGAGTTGGAGGTTACTTAATTGACCAAGGGCCTGACTACATAGCATTCCAAACTGCTCATCAAGGATCGATCCCTGAGTGTGATAGCATTATGTTATCTAAATAAGTGAGACTAAAGTCCTAAACTACCCTGTGTTGGTTAATTTCATGTTTCAACTTCTCTAGGTTATGGTTTCCAAAAGTTTGGTCAAGGATGCATGTGCCTGACTGTTACCATAGGGGTATTCCATGGATTTAAATCATTAATTAGTTGATTGCCTCTATGGCTGATTACATCTACAATCAACAAAGGAGATGGTGTTCAGCAATGAGAGGAATCTCATCACCCAATCAGTTGGAGACCTTACAGAAAGAACAGAAGATTTCAGCAGTCCGAAAGAAGAATTTCTATCTTTACTTGGGCCATTACCTTCTCATTGGAATTCATTGTCCCCTTCATTCATGTTCTGAACTTGCAGCTTCTGGCTTCTCCTTGGGAGTTCAACATCACCATGGAGTTCCCAACTTGCAGCCTGCCAATTCCCATGGTCACTTGAGCTAATTCCTATAATAACCTTTTCATATTTAATACATCTATCTATATCTCTTTAGCTCTATCATCTACCATTATCCCCTGAAAGTTCTGTTCTATCTATCTCTATATCTATCTCTGTGTCTATCTATCTATCTATCTATCTATCTATCTATCTATCACTTATCATCATCTCTTGAAAGTTCTGTTTATATGGACAATCTTAATATGCCACCCAAACTTTGTTTCCACCTAAACTTTTTCTACACATTTTCTTGGTATTGTTACTTCCTAGGATGACCCTTCTCTCTTAGAAGTAAATTTTCATTCATTCATTCATTGGTTCTCTCACTCTTTCATTTAAAAAATGCTTATTGAGCACTTAGTTTATACCAGCTACAGTTCTATGTATGAAAGATATAACAGTGAACACAGCAGATATATATCCCTGTTTGATGGTTAGGTTTATGGCCAAGTTGACACATGAACCTTACCATCACACCTTGCTGTTGTGCACCTCATATTCTACTGGGGGAATATGGACAATAAACTAACAAATAAAACTGTTTGTGTTAGATGGTGATAAATTATTTGGACAAAAGGGGGTTAGGAGTATTGATTGCATGTTTCCATTTTAAATATGAAAGTCACATTGGGTAAAGGCCTAAAGGAGAGGAAAAAGTAAGTCATGTGGATATATTGGGAAATGCTGGTAACACAGCCATCTATTTATACATCTATTTATACTACATATATTCATTGCTTATATATAACATATGTGCAACAAGCTCAAGGACTCAGTTGCAAATATGTACACTTAAAACAATCTTAGACAAAAAAATTAAATGAAGTCATGTATTTTTTTTTTCATATTGAAATTGGAATACAGCTGTGATTTTAACAATCACGTTTGCCCATAAAAATCTCATGGTCCATATTGAGTAGTATTATGAAAAATACTACTGGATTAGGGGTTCAAGAAACCTAGTAATGATCATTCTACACCTCCAATTAACTATGACTGTGCCCAACCCAAATTCTGGTTCTCAATTTCTTTATCTTCTAAAACTTATTGGGTATATCCATATGAGCTCTACAGCAACCTCCAGTTCTGAAATTATGTAGCCTAAAATTTTGGAATAAAAAATTTACCAACTTGGTCACCCTACTGTAAAGTAATACCTTTCATGATTCCTTACTTTCCTCCTCAGAAATTTCTTACTTTAATAATCCAATGGATACAGTTTAAGAACACCCTAGGATGGGTTGCTCCTAGTGAGAGACAGAAATTTCCCAGTAGAGTGAGAAATCTCTTTTATCAGTTATGGTAGGCAGAATTCTTAGATGACTCACAATGACCCATGTCCTTATATACTCAACTGTGCTTGAGTGTGGGTGGGACTGTAAATATTATGGGTTATCACTCCCATGATTCTATTCCTTTGTATGGCAAAGGTAAAATGATATAATTAAGGTCCCTAATCAGTTGACTTTGAGTTAGTAAAAAGGCATATTATCCTGAGTATGCCTGACCCAATATTATAAGCCATTTAAAGGTATCTTAGGATTTCCCTGAGCTCAGATAAGTCTTGAAGAAACAAGTCCATGTGAATTTTTGATCTGCAAGGACTGAATTCCGCTAACAATCTGATGAGCTTGGGAGGAGATTCTGCCTGAGTCAGCCTCCAGATGAGACCCCGGAACTGCCTATTCCTGGATTGTTGCCTTATTAAACTCTGAACAGAGGAACCCAGCTAAGCTACATTCAGATTCTTAAGCCATGGAAATGCTAAAATAAAAAATGGATATTGTTTTAAGTCATGGAGTGTGTGGTTTTGTTATACAGAGAAAGGAAGCTAATAGATCAGTAGAAATGGAACTGCTACTGATAACCCCATCCAATTAAAATAAAAACATACATTAAATATCAAAATCTCATTTATATTTACAACATAGATGAGGCACTGTTGATGTTTTAGTGAATTTTCTTCTAGTATATTTCTAGGCGTAGTTATTGTCTTTATACCAAGTACAAAAATGCCCAGCATGCTGCCACCTTATGGCATTGGCTTTAGCCACAGGGGACAGTGGACATGTGGGCTTTGGCAGATGGGAAGTTTTACCATGGCCAGCTGGACTTTTCCTATTTACACCCAGCCTTGAAGCTGCAGTTTACTTATGTCCTTGACACCTGTATCCTACAGTTTCTTTCCTTGGGGTGGAAGCAACAAATTTCTAAGTTTCACGACCACACATGAGGCAACAAAACTGAAACCGAGTGACACCTTCCAATCATTTAACATTCATTCCTTTAGTCCTTTCAATGACTTTCTATGCCTCTAATCCCTTGTATTAAATCTCTTTCTGCTTGAATTGCCTTGTATTGTTTCTCTTTTCCTTAATGCCCAGACAGATACATAACAATTATTTAATTTAAATTATGTTAATTAATTAAATAAATAATTTGACAATTGATATTTCATTAGAATTGTTACCATAAGTAACAAGAAAATTAAGCTTTTAGTATATGAAGGATTTTTAGACTTGCAGAGTCTCAAACTTTAATGTCTTTATATCTTTCTCATCTGAAGGAATATTTTGGGAGAGGATACCATAGTTTAGCAAAATGTGGGATATTTATTTAAAGTTAATATAGCTCACCTAGACTCCTTGTTACAACTTCTCACTGTCCACATCATACTCCACTTCTGGCAGAATCACAATTTTGGTGGCTTATTTATGAATACAATAAATTTAGATCTTGGATATTCCCTTGGTCAATAACCTGGCTTAGTGCTAAGCACAGAATATGTACTCTGATTATTTTCTTAATGGGCTTTACAAATTTACAGGTAACAAATTAATACATCATTAAATGTGATATATAGAGCAATTATAAGTGGATAAAGAAATACCTTTTATAGTGAGATAAGAAATAGAGAAACAGTTCTCATACCCCTGAAGTCACATCATGTAGGTGGAGCCTAATTTCTTCTCTATTTTAGAATATCCATGCCAGCCACATAATTTTCACGTAATTCATGCTGTGAAGATTTAAAACTTTAAACCCAAGCCAAGTATTTACATGACCAAATATTCTATCTATGTCTCTAAATGGACTTTAATTTCTCTATTCTTTCAGACCAAGAGGTCTGGGTGTGTACATTAAGAATCCAACTGTTCTCAGGGACTTTTCTATCCCGCATTATCACAGACTGTCTCAGCCCAGCAGGCACATGAAATGAAGGCTGTGCAGAGAAAGACAGTCTCAGAGTATGGAAAATGGAATCTGCTGCTTGACAGGGCAAAGCATAACCACTTAGCTATTTCTTTTAAGCTCCATTTCTCCCCACAAAAGGCTATTCTTTAGTTCTATAGCTCAATTCACATAAACATAATGAGAATCTTTGATGTCTAAAGCTGGCTTAAATACAGCAGAGAAACATGAAGTTTGTCTCACTGCATGTATATACTACATTTGATCAAACAATAAATTATGTGTCTTGAATAGGGATCAGCACATTAAGTAAAGACATCTTATCCATTATGTCTAAAGTACATTTATAGGAAAATCTGAAAGTTTTACATCAAAAACCCTGGGGAAAACTGTTAGGTAAATAAGAGTTTGTAATAGTAGGTAAAGGAAGTTTTAGACCCTTGTTTCTTACATTCAATTAAATATCACCCTGTACTGAAAAGGATGCTTATAAAAGCATAAAATTAAAGTTTACCAATATGTTCAAATAATTATTTTGGATGCACCACATTTTAGTATCTGTAAGCCAATACTTGTTCTTGAAAAATTAATGCAGTTGAGGGAAACATTGTTTTCAATGGTTCATATTTCATTGTCTGATATACAGAAGGCTCAGAACTTAAGAAATTAAAACATAGATTTCTGTTCTGAAAAAAAAAAAAAAGAAATAAAGTTAAAGTTAGGGTTGGGAGCTTCTGACTATACATTTAAACTGAGATTGAGTGTTAGACACTTAAAAAGCCTGCACTTTCTCTAACCATTGACTGACCCACACACTAGCTCTGATTGGTTATGTTAAGACATAAGAGCAAGTCTCTCAGGAGAACTGAACAAGAAGGAGCCATGGAGCAGGATGCATTTAATCTAAAGAGAAATTTAGAAGTAATCTTGTTCAATTTTCTAATTTTCTTTTAATTATTATAAAAATAAAACAAGCACATAGTAAAAAAAATAAAAAAGAATGCAAAACATATAGAACACACACACACTCATATATACACACACACACAAACACACAATTGAGAGAGGGAGAGCGAGACGGAGAGAGAGAGAGGGAGAGGGAGACGGAGACACGGTATTCTTGAGACTCACAAAGGTGAAGTGAGTGCCCGAGGCTCATAACTAATTAGCAGGAGGGGGAAAACTAGAGGTCAGACTCCTGATTTACACAGTAATGTTCTCTCCATTATATCAATGGAGTCATAAGTTATTATATAAATTACATAAATAATGTAATAGTACATTTAAATCATTCAGATGCAAAAATTATCTCATTGTGATAATAATTAATTGAAATCAGCAAATTTTGATTTTCTGTTAAGAAGAGAGTTATATCTTACAGAGAATCTATAACCAGGAAGTCTAAATTCAAATATTTGCGACTGTATATAAGATTCTACCAAGCTACTGCATTATACAAATACAACACTTATACCAGTGTTTTCCAATATATGGTTTGCAAACCGTTAATGGGTTGTGAGATCAATATAGTGGGTGGTGGGCAGAATTTTTTAAAACATTGAATAGAAGATAATTTTAAAAATGCCATGGTAAGGGTAAGGATGGATTTGTGAAACTATTGTTAAACTTTTATCAAGTTAACTTTTACTGTATAACTTGTACCAAGTTATACAGTAAAATAAAGTTTTTACTACAGTCACTGTTTGACTTTTGAGCTGCTAAAACAAATACCAAAAATGGGATGGCTCAACAACAGGAATTCATTGGCTTATGGTGTCAGAGGCTAGAAGGCCTGCTTCCTCCCAGGGCCTATATTTTCTGGGTGATGGGCAGGCTTTGGGGTTCCTGGCTCTTCTGTCACATGGCAGTATACATGGGGATACCTTCCCTTGACTTGTAGCTTCTGGCTTCTGGCTGCTGCTCGTGGCTTCTTGCTCTGTGTTCAATTTCCTTTGCTTATAAGGACTTCAGCCCTGTTGGATCAAGGCCCACCCTGGTTCAGGTCGGGCACACCCTAACTACAAACATCTTCAAAAGTCCTATTTATAAATGGGTCCACAACCATAGGACCAGGGGTTGGGACCTGAACATGTCTTTTGTGGGGAAAATGATTCAACTCTCAACAGTCACAGTTAAAAGGTGTCAAAGCCATTGCTAATATAAATTTCTTAAGAAATTTCTCCCATATGAGGCAGAAAGAAGACAAGGAAACTAGGTGTGAGGTCTTATTGCAAGAAATACAGTGTGCATTGCAAAATACAATCTTTAAAAAAAAAAAAAACCACATTTTTTTTTAGAAATGGAAAGATAGAAAGTCTACCTTTATTAATTAAATATACCATGGTGAACCCCCTCAAAAAGCTTTATGTTAAAGGGATAGTTTGTGTTAAGAGACAAGTTGTCTGTGCCCCCTTTATACCCCTATATCTGTTTCTCTCAGTAATTATGTTTCTTTGGAGTTCACAGTTTGCCCACAACTTATTTTCATCATCCACAAAGTGAGCCAAAAGGAAATAAAAAAGTGAATGAAGTGAAAGAAGATATAATCCACCCATTGGTTTCTGAAGATAACTAGTGTTAACAATGAGACAAAAGTTGCTGGCATTTCCTCATGCTGATGGTGATAGGATGAATTAGAAGGTTTTATTCTATTTTATTCACAGCTCTAAGCATTGGATCACAGATTTAATGAGTGCAGATTTTCAAATATGTGAGGTAGATATATATTGAAATACAAAATGAACCCTGACTCCATTCTGTGGTCAAAATGCCAGCCTTTTCTCAGCATACTGACATTGTTCTTTTCTTTTTCTACACTGAGGAGAAAGGAATTAAATGGGGGACACATTTAAATGTACACATTCCACTGATGCTATAGCTGGTGCACTATAATGATTGAGCAGTAGCATAAGAAGAGTTTAAAAAATCAAAATTTTAACCTAAATCCTCTGGTAATCAATAATACAGTAACATTAAAATTAACATACAAAATAATATTATTATTAAGCATAAATGCCATAATGCTGGAATGAATTCTTTTATGTACAAAAAGTGGTGGCATTTCCACAAGTTCTGATTAAGCTATTTTAAACAAAGTAGTATTTACATGTAAGTAGAAAGCCTAAGGGTTGCATTTTCAGGCAGTCAACTAATCTCAACAATAAATCCTGGATTCACTTGAGAGTTGAGGTTGCAAACCTCAAATCTTGATCACTAGTTCTTAGAAGCAAATTCCAACTTCAAATTTCAAACTCTGAGCTGGTCTACATTTTCTTTTGAATTAGAAAAACATTGTAAGTCAACCAGCCTCCCAAATTTAGCATCCTGATTCTAGATTCTAACTTGGAGAGTACAGGAACTATGACATGAATTTTGCATTGGATTTGGATCCCACATAAAAATGAATTAATTTCAAACACATACCTTTAGTGTACAAATAAAGAAAATGAAATCTCTATGAAAAGAGCTTCTAGATTTACCTGTAGACACTTTTCTGAGTGCCATTTCAATACTGAAATTAAACTTCCTAATTTTTTTCCCTGTAGAAGAAAAATGGTGTGTCAACTTTTATGATGCTGGATTGTGCATTCATCAGCCCAATCATTTTTAGAGCATTTTCACTATTCCAGTAACAATAATAATAATAAACAAAAACCAAACAAATAGACAAAACTGGCCACCTCTCAAGCTCTCTACACTTCCCCTGCTGTACATAGCTCTTTGATTGCTGGAGTTGCAACAGTGTGAATTGTCATGACTATGAAAATAAAGACTCAGTCTTTGAGATGACAAATTTCTGTGTGTGACAGTATCTACATAGACTGAAAATAGAACTGAGACACGTAAATTGATAAATCAGTCAAAAGAACATTTTCAACTGATTAAATGAAAGAGAACCTTAAGTTTTCTATGAAATGTCTAAAATTTCAAATGTCTTATTTCATTCATGAACTAAATCTCTGTGCCTCAGCCCCAAATATTACTTCTTCCATATGACACTGTTCCTTTACTCTAAATAGAAAATAAGGTCTAGTGTCTGAGAATTGTTTAAGAGTTAAATGGTTACCATTCATTGAACAACTTCTGCTGATCAGGACTCTTTCATCAGCCTTTATATAAAATTTCTTAAATAATTATCAAAATAGCACCTGAATGTATATAATGAAATACTACCGATAGCCACAACAACAAGGTAAATCTTAAAAGCATCTATTAAGTGAAGGAAGAGAGGTACAAAAAGAGTGTGTAACATATAATTGCCTTTACATGAATTCTAAAAAGCCAAAACGATCATCACAAAGAGCAGATCAATAGTTGCCATGGGCCTGGTTGCAGGAGGGAATTGACTGAAAAGTGGCACAAGGAAACTTTTTAGGGTGATGCAAATGTCCTATACCATGCTTGTAATGGTATTGGCACAACTGCATACATTTGTCAAAAATCATCACATTATACAATTATAATGGTGAATTTTGTTAAATGAAAAGTATATCCCGATACAGATGATTTTTTAAATTGAAAAAGCACCTGAGGTAAATACTATATATCTTTTTGTTTTGTTCTTAGGAGGGGAAACTGAGGTTGAAAATTGAGTGACTTGCACAAGATCACACCATTACTGAACTAAATTCACACTTATTTGACTCCAAAACCACAAATGCTATGCAGGCAGGTAGGAACTTGGGTAGCATTTACCATTGTATCCCCAGAACCTGGCACCATCTGCTAGAGTAACACTCAACAAATGATTATATATATATATATGCTTGGAAACACAAGTTCTCTCCAGTCTACTATACAGCCTCTCCTTATAATAGATTATCACTCCTAGTAGTTTTCCATTTCTCTAGGAAAATCTGAACTAAAAATAAATAAATCAAAAATTCCCCATTTATGACAGTGGTTCAAAGGGAAAGCCTAAGGACATTTATATTACTAGAAGGAAAGCTAAAAAATGTAACATGGGACTGTATAACATAGTAAAACCTCATGTGAACCATGAATATGGGTGATATTGCAAATATAAGACTGTTTTTACAAAATATAAATACAAATATACTAGAGAGAAGGAAACAGAATAGCAGCTATGTACAGCAGGGGAAGTGTAGAGAGCTTGAGAGGTGACCAGTTTTGTCTATTTGTTTGGTTTTTGTTTATTATTATTATTGTTACTGGAATAGTGAAAATGCTCTAAAAATGATTGGACTGATGAATGCACAATTATGTGATTATACTGAATACCATTGATTGTACACTTTGGGTGGATTTATGCTTTATTATTATTTATTTATTATTATGTATCAATAAAAATGATTTGTTAAAAAATTCCCCAGTAAACTAAATCATAAATGTATTAAGTTTCTCTGAAATATGAAGTTAAGTTACAATATTTATATATCAATTAGATATGATTTATACAAGGGAATTTAGGTGTACATTTTTTGTTGGTGGTGGTAATACTGGGGGCTTATATTTTACATAAAATTCCTTTCCTGTCTTAATGCATTCCTGAATAAGAATATTAGAAATTAATGTAAATATTTTTTTCTTTTTAAGGTGTTATAGTTGGGTCTTTTTATCCACAGTTCCATCTAATGAGTCCCTTCTAAGACTCCCATACCTTGAAAGCAGTGCAAAAATTCAAGACTTATTTAAGAGACTCAACCTTGACCTGTCTAGTTACCATTCTGTTTATAAAAGGCATTGTATCCTACTGCATACTCTCTGAGTCTACCAAGTTTTGTTGATTTCTGCTCTCAGATTTCAGATGCCACAATCTCACTTTGCATCTGGAATACCCATGTTTACTGGAGAGCATTTCTTATAAACAATTTAAATGTGGTTGTCAAAAATCCGTGCCAGCTGCTTCAGCTTCCTCCCCTATATTCAGGATAATTACATCTGCAAATTACAAGGAAACAAGGTCTCTCTCTCTCTTACTCTGTGTTTCTGCCTCTCTCTTCAAAGACTTCCAGACTCACTGTCTGGGTGTATTTTAGATTGAAGAAAACTGTAATTTAAAGAGCAGTCTTTCTTCTCCTTTCCTGCAAAAAATCAAAAGGTTTCAGTGGAATAAAGATGGCATCTATGTGAAGATGATTCAAGATTCCCTTTTAAAATAGAAATAAAAATCAGAGATAAGAAATGCAAAAGTTGGTTTGCATTAGAAGCATCTCTTTGTAAAAAGAATCAGTTCTTTTGCTATCCATTAACTGGAAAGTGTACCAAATAGTCCAATGTATTTGCTTTTATGTAAGTGAGCAAAATATTCAAAGTAATACCATGGGCAGTAGCAGCACAATCATGTGTACATGAATGAAGAAAACTCCCTCCACTTCAGTTATTTAAAAACATGTGCCTCGGATGCTTGTAATTTAAGCACTTGACTTCCAGGTTTCAGGTGAGTCAACACATATCCACCAATACTGTAAGCCCTGCACCCTTCACTGATAAGGATGAGAGGTTAAGATATTTCCACTTCTGCACATAACCTGCATTATTTTTATAACTAACTTGAAAATGCTTGTAAGTAAACTGAGATTGATATAAGAACGAGGAAAATGGTCTTTTAGGTTGTCTGGAAATTGTAATAGGCACAGATATTCTTAGTGAGTGGACAGAAATATTTTGACAGTAAACAATCCAAAGTAAACTACAAATGGGCAAGCACACAGGAGCACCTTGAGGGGATTTGGGTTATGGTTGACAGATTTGGCAATTAAAAGTATAAGACATCCAGTTAAATGTGAATTTCATAAAAACAATAATTACTTTTTCATATGCACATATCCCACACAATACTTGGGACATAGTTATAATAAAAAATCAGTTATTGTTTATATGAAATTCAAATATAACTGGGTGTCCCACACTTTATCTGGAAAACCTAACTTAAGTGTAAATGCAAAGCTATGGGTAACTCTACAAGTGCTAAAATTACTAACTAATAGTGCACAAATTAATCTTGAAGTATATTATCAGTCCTTAGATGATAGGGTAGTTATTTGGGGCTTGACCATGAAGTTCTGTCCAATGAAAACAAGAAAATTGAGGATAATGGATCCAGTTTATCACTCAAACTGGTTTGGTCCATGTTTGCCCTTCCTATATACCACCTTAGCTCATTCACTTGCATCTATCCAATATGTGTGGAACAGTCTCTTGAATGATCCCTCTTCTTGCACTCTTGTCCCACTTCAAAAAAATTACTTCCCAAGTAGTTCTGTGATATATTGAAAGTACAAATCAGATGGCATCACTTCCTCTGTTCAAAACTCTCTAGCGGCTAACCCATCACCCTTAAATGATGAAGCCCCTAATGAGTTGGACTGGAGCTAGCTGTCATAGGTTAAATTGTGTACCTCAAAAAGATATGTTGACCCCTAATCCCAGGTCCCTGTCAATGTGACCTTATTTGGAAATAAGGTCTTTGCAGATATAATCAGGTTAAGATAAAGCTATACTAGATTAGGGTGAGTCCTAATTCAACAACTGTTGTCTTGATAGGAAGAGAGAAATTTGGACACAGACATACAGACACAGGGAGAACACCATGTGATAAAAGAGGCCAAGATTAGAGTGATGCTTCTACAAGCCAAGGAATGCCAAGGATTGCTGGCAACCACCAGAAGCAAGAAAGAGGCAAGGGAGCATCCTCCTCTAGAGACTTCAAAGAGAGCACAGCCCTGCCAAAAACTTTTAGGACTTCTCTCCTCCAGAACTATGAGATAATAAATCTCTGTTGTTTTAAGCCACTGAGTTGGTGGCACTTTGTTACAGCATCACTAGGAAACTAACACATCACCTCTCCAGCTACATTTCTATCACTTGCTCCCAACCCTGTTCAGCAGTTGCTCTTTCTTTTGGTTTTCCAAACACGCCTGAGTTCATTCCCACTGCAGGATTTTGCTCTTGTTGTTGCTTCTCTGTGGAACTATCTTCCCTCAGATCTATTCATAGCTCACTTTCTCCCTTAATTCAAGCTCAAGTTTTAATATCACTGCTTCAGAGAGTCTTTCCCTAATCACACATTTTATATAAGCCTCCCCCTAACTCCATCCTCAATATATACTTCACTTTTCCTCCTCATGTTCTATTTTTCTTCACAGTACTTGAAAATACCCACAATTATTTATTTATTTATTGTTTAACACTTCCCATTCGAAAAGTAAGGACCACTGAAACATAATCTCATTTTTCTGTCCACTACTATATCTTCATTACTTCATAACGAGTAGGTGATCAATAAATATCATGGAATACATAAATGAATTGAACATCCCTTGGCTTAGGAGATGGACCTAAATCTCTTAAAAGACTGCACTAGAAGACAATTTGATTATAATAATCTTGGTTGTATAGAAAATCATCCTTTCCCTATGATCTCAAACTGTGCCTTCTTACACAGTTTTCCTTTTCAAGAAAAATGCTAGTTTCTCTTAAGAACCTTGAGCTAGAGGTTAGGAAGTATCCATAGTGTAGAGGTATTTACTACAGATGTTAAAGGGATATTCATGGAATTGAGTCTTCTAGCTTGTCCTATTGGCCTGCCATAGCTTACTAAACCAAATATGAAATTAACAAGCAAAAGTCTTTACCCTGAAATTCTCACTGTAAATGTACATATAAAAATGAAAATCTCCTTACTAAAATAAATTGGTCTTCTAATTAACTAATAGAAGTATGATAAAGATCCTTAAATGCTTTTTTCCATCTGAGGACAAAATTACATCACCAAAGATAGAAATATCTTTAGGTTGTTCCTTTTGAGAATGATCTGAGGAAATCATGGCATTATTGAATAGGCTTGGAGGGGCCCACTAATCTAAGTAAGCTGGAAAAAAATCAATGACAAAGGTGTTTTCCCAGGTGTTGCACCAGTAAAGCATGCTCAGCCCAGAATAGCTATTCAATACATATTTGTTGAATAAATAAAGAATAAATTAATAATTTAACTCACTTTTCCCTTTGAAGCTATCAAAAAGCTATAGAAACTCATCAAAATTTTTATCGCAAAATACAAAGATATAATTCTTCATCATTTTCTACTTAACAGATGTCTTCCTCCTTGAAATTGTCTCTTTAATTGTTAGTCTGTCACTGCCCCAGCCAGATTTCCAAATTCACTTTTCTGTTTTTTCCTACTCTATCCCTTGTGATTGCTTCTTTCTCCTACCAGCCCATACATCTAAATTTCTCCATGGCTCTCTGTTTACTTATGACCCTTTAAGTTCACTGTCTCAGAAAGTTCATAAATTTTCACAGTGTCAGATATTTCCTCCATGCTGATGACCCAAACAGCATTTCAAGTTCTCACTCTTCAATGAAGCTCAATTTCAAGACTCAGGAATCCTGCTGCCAAATTTCTGATTCCAAAGGAGGGCAATTGTCAGAAAATCACAATGACTTTACTTTGCCTCTCAAGTCATGTTTAGAAAATTCCATTTAGATTTTAAAGCCTGCTTCTCCAATTGTATTTCCCAGTGTGCACCAGTCTGAACTCCTCTCCCAATAAAAGTCTAGGTGACTTCTCACCATCAGTTCCAATGACTTCCCTATGTTTGCTTCTGTAGCATCATAAAGCTGTTCTCTCTTCCCATCCTCACTAAACATCCAAATCCAATAGCTTTAAAATCATGATTCACCAGTTTAGTGCTGGAAAATACACACACAAACACACACATACACAAACACACAATCATGGAACATGGGGGAAGGGAATTAGATTTCTGTCTAACAGGACGACCCCCCCAAAATAAGGTCCCCCTGGCTTTGTCTTGGGGGTAAAACTCCAGATTATCTCTCTGGTCTTTTTCACCTGAGTATATTCACCAAAAATAATTTGTCATTTTTTCCCCATAAAACCCCATATGTAGTCTTAAAAATTTTCAGTCTTAGTAAGCCCACTATTCTGCACTGATTTTTCTGCAAGAGGTGGAAATAGTCACAATAAAAGTCCACATTATTATGAACTGTCATGCAATCATCATAAATTGACCCGAGAAATGATTGCAAATCAAAAGTAGATCCAGCCAGACTATTGTTTGAATTCTCACTGCAATTAATTTGCTTGCTTAATCACAAGCTGCCAAAACAATCAATATGTAATAACCGGATCAAAGGTACACAATACATTTAAAGGTAAACGATACCAAAGGTTAGAGGACACAAAGCAGACAGCTATCTTTCATGAGAGGTCTCTGGAGGCTGACGATCAACGCGGTGTCAGCAGAAAGTCTGAAGCCCTAGGGGAGGAGCTGTTTGTGGAGCTATCAGCACAGCAGCAAGCGTCACACCACGGCGTGGGTACCGAGGCCAGAAGTCAGAGAGACCTGGTGTCAGTCTGCCTCCATCTGATGCTCACAAAGTGGCGTCTGTCCTCAGAGGTCTGGTTATTAATGCCTTAATCAAAGGAGAGTCCCTCTGGCCAGCAATAAGTGACTCCATATCATATCACTGCGTGCATGTCCGGTTATCACTTGTTCTACAAGCGCGTTTTTCTCAATTTGTTTACATTCTAATTTCGGTCAACATTGTTTACAATGTTTAAGGATTCAAGATCATTAATATCATTTTTGTACACAACAGATATACTTACTAATGAAAACTGATAGGCACAAGTCAAATTAAGTTAAAAAATATATATATAGAGAGAGAGAGAGCGAGCGCGAGCTTTATATGTGATCAAAAGAAGAAAAGATTTGGCATTATTTTGCCAGCGCTGCTTTGACAAATACAATGAGTTGCTGTAAACAATAAGCATTTATTGTTTCATGGTTTCAAATGTTAAAGACCAAAATGAAAGTGTCAGTAGGATTATGCTTTCTCTCAGCATCTGTAGCTTTCTGGTGCTGGCTTGCCTCAATCCTTGTTGATCATTGTCTTATCTCTCTTCCTCCTCTCTCTCTTTGTGTCTACTCTTCTTCTTTACTCTGACTTCCAGCTTCTGTATCTCTGATTTCTGCCTTCTCTTTATAAGGCCTCTGATTCTGTTTGAGGCACCTTCAATGAAATTAGCATCTTCAAAAGGTCCTATGTGCAGTGGGATCGCACCTATAGGAATTTAAATAAGATTAAGAACCTGGCTTTGTTGGGGTACACAAGTCAATCTATGGTGGTATCTAAAGTAGGGAAAAGTGAAAATATGTTGATTTAGATAATTATAGGCACAAGAAAATTTAACACATACTGTAAATGAAATATTATTTTCTTTTAGGGAACGACATATACGAAATTCTGTTGCTGGTAATTTTATCATTTAAACTGAAATGGATATTTGAAGCAAAGCTTTGTTGCCATAATTGTGTGCCTGGACATACTGCTGTGATTGTGTTTAGAGGGTACCTGGGAACATTGGTTGAAAAGTATGTGACCACTCTCCCCACCCTGGGTTCTGTCCCCAGATCCGATTGGCCTATATACCTCCTAATTGTTCTAGTTGCTTTAAAAAACATTTTAAGTGTGGGAAATATACTTAATTTTATACAACTAGGTCTAGGTAGAGATAAGCCTCTTCTAAATGAGGAATTGGTAACTTCCAGTATTGTAGAAAAGTTTATTCCTGATGTAAAAAGGGCCTGATAAGGCCAGGCCAGGCTTACTGCTGGCTTTGGTCAGACTATATAGTTCCATATATAGTACTCCTTCCACTGTACTATATGGCACATGTCACTATGAAATACAGCTGATATTAAACCTGTGTGAGTATCTGAGTATATGAGAGAGAAAGGGCATGTGTGTGTATGTATGTGTCTATATGTTTATGCATAAATCAATATACTATGCAAATGCATGTAGAAGTAGAAATAAATTCAGGGCTAGTAAAGTGAGAAGAGTGTGAGGTCATAACTATCTACAACTTCAAAGCCTTTGGGTGTTTTGAATGTGCTAACAATGAAAAATGCAACTTAAAAAAAAATAATATCCATATTTTTTCTCCAACATTGAGGAACCATCCAGACATAGAAATGCATAACCTACGTGTGAAGAAAGAACTCACTATTATCAATGTAAAAGGTGACAAATGTAGAAATAAGATTTTGTCATAATCTAAGATTCTAATGTATCCATTCTAGAACTGAGCTGTAGTATGTAATGAGTGTACTGAGCAATCTCAGATTACTGGGTTATAAACATCAAAGACTTTTATTTTTTCTCTACCTGCCCACTTACCCTCATTGTTGAATCTCACATTCCTGCTGGTTAAAAGGCAATTTTGTTAATAAATCTTTGGCCCATTCCCATTATTTTTCAGTTACTTTCAGTTTTTCAAATAATCTCATCATGGTTTATAGGACACATCCCTGTTTATTTTAAAAATTTATTTCATATTCTAAAAACCCTTTCTCCTTTCTCCCTAGATAAGTATGAGCTGAAGTGCTAATGGCTGCAAGGTGGGGTGGGTTTGATAATGGCTCTCACTCTTCTCTCTACTGCCTTTCCCTGGGGCTAGATTCTTAGGTATTGGTGAGGAGAAAAGGAGAGAGAAAACACAGATACTGTCACACCTTGGTACTCAAATGCTTTGAAACTCACCGAATTTGGTACTCAACACATTTTGATGTGAAAATTTTGTCCCAGTATTTGTCTTTTGTTTGGTACTCAATACACAAGCTAGAACTTATAGGTGTTGGTTGCCTTGTGACTCGCTACCCTTTCCAGTCGAAACAAAGGGTCATAGGTTAGTCACGCAGTAGCTCTTGACCTGTGCACATCCCATTGCAGTCTTATCTTAGCTTCTGTGATCATTTTGTGTATTTTTGCTTTTTTTTTCTCATCATGGGTCCAAAGAAAATGAGCAGTGATAGTGCTGAGCAGAAAAGAAAATTACTTCACACTACCATTGAGCAAAAAAAAAAGAAATAATAGGTAAATATGAGAGTGGTATTCGCATTACTGATCTTGCTAGGGAATAAGGTATGCCTAGAACAATGGTCTCCACCATCAAGAATAAAGAAGCAATAAAAAAGGCTGATGTTGCGAAAGGAGTTAAAGCAGCAACAAAGCAGCCTTCCCAAACAGTTGAACCACTGTTAATAATTTGTGTAAATGAGAAGCAGTTAGCAGGCGGCAGTGTATTGGAAGACATAATATGTGGAAAAGTGAAAGTGTTGCATTCCAATCTTTTGAAAAGCAAACCAGAACAGAGTGATAAGAGTGTTGAAGTTTTTAAGGACAGTCTTGGCTGGTTTGATAATTATAAAAAGAGGACCAGCATCCATAGTGTCGTGAGGCATGGAGAGGCAGTGAGTGCTAATAAAAAGGCTACTGATGAATTCATCAGTGAATTTCAAGACTACGGAGAGGCTGAGGGTTTTATTCCCCACCAAGTTGTTAAGTGTGATGAGACCTGAGTTTTTTTTGGAAAAAAATGCCACGTAGGACCTACCTCACAAAAGACGAGAAGGTATTACCAGGCCACAAAACAATGAAGGACCCGCTCAGTCTATTGTTGTGTGGGAATGTTAATGAGGACTTAAAAGTCAAACCTCTAATAGTCTATCATAGTGAAAACCCATGAGTTTTCAAGAAGCATAATGTCATGAAAAGCAAACTCCATGTGATCTGGAGGGCAAACAGCAAAGCTTGGTTCATGAGGCAATTTTTCACTGAGTGGATAAATGAAGTATTTGGTCCCTCAGTGAAAAAATGTTTGCGGGAGAAAGATTTGCCTCTGAAAGCTCTACTACTTTTGGACAATGAGCCGGTCCACCCTCCAGGCTTGGAGGATGACTTACTGGAGGAGTTCAGCTTCATCGTTGTAAAATTCCTGCCCCCCAACATTACTCCTCTCATCCAGCCCATGGACCAGCAGGTCATTTCAAACTTCAAAAATTTGTACACCAAGGCGCTTTTCCAGAGGTGCTTTGAGATCACCTCTGACCCCCAGTGACCCTCACAGAATTCTGGAAGGAGCATTGCAATATCCTGCACTGCCTTAACCTTATTGATAAGGCCTGGAACGAATTCTCTTATAGAACAATGAATTTGGCATGGAAGAATTTGTGGCCAGAAGCTGTGACTCAGAGAGACTTTGAAGGGTTTGAGGCTGACCCCAAGCCTGCAGGTGCAGAGGGCACAGTTGTGCAGGATATTGTATCTTTGGGCCAATCCATGGGTCTGGAGGTCGAAGCTGCTAATGTTGAGGAGTTAATGGAGGAACATCGTGGAGAGCTCAGCACTGAGGAGCTGTAGGAACTACAGAAGGAGCAGCCACAAAAGGTGGCTGAAGAGATTTCTTCAAGTGAGAATATATAGGAGGATGTCCCCAGTTCCTTGATAAAAGAGATACGTGCAAAATGGGCAGAAGTTCAAAACTTTGCGGAGAAGTACCATCCGGACAAAGCTCTGACAAATAGAAATGTGAATTTATTGAATGACCAAACAATTTCAAACTTTTGAGGAATTCTGAAAAGAAGACAGAAGCAGTCCTTATTGTATAAGTGTTTAGTGAAGGTGGCAAAGAGTTTGTCAGATCCTGTGGTGCAAGTTGAAAAAAGGCAGAAAAGAGAAAGAACACCTGAAGTGCAAGTGCCCGATGTTCTACTGGAGGTCGACTCTCCTTACAAGCAGCACTCCATGTAACCTCTCCCCCTCACCACTCTCCTCCTGCCATCCCATTAGGCTGTGGACTCTTCTCAGTATAGGTAAAGTGAAGTTTAAAAAAAAAAGTTAATCTAAATATTTATTAATTTTTAGGTTTATTTCGCATATAAAGTAATGATATACAACCCTATCATTTTACATATTGTCTTAAAAATGTACATTGTCTTTGGTTTGGAAATGCATTAAATTTATTTACATTATTCCTTACGGGAAAAATTTGTTTGGTACTCGTTTTTGGTATTTGTCATGCCTCCTGGAACCAATTAATGACAAGAGCCGTGTCACCACTGCACTTTCATACCTGACAGTTGCAAGGCACCACTTCCTCCCGGGCCACAGGTGCCCATGCTGACTGTTCTAGCACATTATTGATAGGTTCAAAGTGAAGAGAGACTGCTGGCTTTCTTTTGAGCACCAATGGGGCATTGGGCAATTCCTTGAGGGTTTGACTATACTCTTCTATTAGAACCCCAGCATGTGTGGGTGGCCTTAAGTAGTAATTTCCTTTGCATCAGTCTTAGCAAAACTGTAGATCCCAATTGCATCTATTCTAAGGTTAATTCTACATACTTTGGATACTCACCAGGTACATACTGCTTGGAAGTGGGAACTCCTGGTAGAGGAATGTGGTGGCCCTTACCCCTGCTCCCTCTCTTCCAGGTCTTTCCACGCATGCATGCTCTCTCACTATTTGCTTTTCCTCTGCTCCATCAGCATAAGGCACATGAATAAGCAGACCAGAGAATGCAATAACAGGCTTAGCTTCTTGCAACATCCCTCAGTTTCTTAGCTTGGGAATGGGAAAGCAGCTCTTACCTTCCAGAAGAATTGGGTTACATCTCTGTATTAGGCAGTATTTCAGGAATTAGAGAATATTCTGCTTTCACTTATGGAGACAGACTTTCTAAGATGGTCAAAAATGTCCTTTGTTTCTTCATTATCTAATTTAGCCCATAAAGTTTCCATGATTTTAAGTAAGACAATTTGTAGCCCTTGACATCTTTGAATTTTTCCAACCAAGAAAGGCAGAGTTATGCACTTCTGGCAAGACAAGAGGATTTTAAGCTCAGAAGGCATGTGATTTTATCAAAAGACAAAACCATTTTAACTTTTAACCCTTCATGTTTCTAGTTATGATTCCCAGAAATTGCATTTCTTGATTTTTTATAATTCTCTTTTAAAAATTTAGTCTCTGTGTTTGATTCCAGTGTGTGTGTGTGTGGGAGGACTTCATGCCTTTTGAAGCCGGATGACATTAAATATCTTACTTCCTTCTCATTGTTTGGTTTAGTTGGTCCTCACTCAGGACTGACTGTAAAGTGCCTTGGGAGTTTTAAGGAGGTTAACTATTGGGTTTCATCTCTAGCTTCACGTGAAGCATCTGCAAATAATCAAGATACAGAATGAAGCTCAGAGCAAGTACAGCCGTTGGGATTTGATTTAACTAAACCTTCCTGTGAGCCACATTTCTTTGTTTACATACATTCCTGCTCTGAAGGCCAATTTCCTGTCATAAAGCTGCATACCAGATTTGAGTATTTAGAAAATGGTGTGGCTCACTATTATAACTCTGGAAACAGACTTTGAACAACTATTATTTTTTAAAGGATAGAAACAAAATGGAGAATCTCACCCTAACTTTCAATATTCAAATCCTTTTCATATAATTACATGTATTCCCATATATATAGAAAAGGAAATTAGTGCTATTTTCTGAACAAAAATATCCGTCAGTACAGATCTTGTTTAGAGACAACATAGTACATAGAATGAAAAGGAATGGAACTTATTTTCCCAAAGCAGCAAATCCCTGAAAGAAGACACAGTATGACCAATCCTTTATAGTATAAATTTCAGCAATCTAAGTTTCTCAAATAATTCAAATTTCATGCTTCCTTTGTTTCCTTCAGTATATTGCCATTTATCAGTTGTTTTCTATTTTCCAGAACTTCTATATCTATCTTCTTTGTTCAAAGTAGCACTCAATATTTCCTTTCCCACTCTATCTTGATATTTCATTCTCTCTTTCCTTGGACATGTCTTATTTAGCTTTTCCAGGTGATACTTATTTCCAGCATAGACTCAAAATACTTAGTTATACTCCTCCTTTTCTAGCCTATTATTGTCCAAGATATAAATCCTAAGATTCTGTTTCAAGTCCACTACTCCCCAGAAATTGTTTTTTCCAAGGTCACCAATGACTACCTTATTATTAAATCTACAGTAATGGCAGCATTCACCATGTATTTTATTATACCCTTTGCAGAATTTGGCTCTTTAGACAGCAATGTTCTTGAAACCTACTCTCCTTAGGTTTTTTTGACATGACTGTTTTTGGTTTACTCCTCTGTGAAGGCTCCTTCTCTTCCCCCATATTTTAAATCTCGGTTTTCTAGGATATGTTCTTAGACATAGTTTCTTCTAATCTATACAAGCTCTCTGTTCACCTTCTACAGCTTCAGCTACACAAAGAGGCTGATGATTCCCAAATCTACATATCCAGCCTCTAGTTTTCCCTCACTTATTGCATTCTCAAAGGAACAATTCCTATCAATCCTACTGCCAAATCTCACTTGAATCTATGATTGATCTCCATCCCCACTCCCAGAAACCATATATTATAGAGGGTTCCGTGATCAGACCCCCTATTTGTGACTCCTAGCTCTGCCTCCTGCTAAGTTATTTAACCTCTCTGCACCTCAACATCTTTGTCAGTAAAATAAAGATGGAAAGAGTAATTTACAGGATTATTTGAGTATTACTAAATACATATAAGACACTTAAAACACAGCCTAGCACATAGTAAATAATCAAAATATGTATGCAAAAGTATCATTACCTTTACCATGGTTCAATTCACCATCATTTTTTATCTGAATAATTTTAAGAGCCACCTACTGGTTTCTCCTCTTATCTTTGATATCTCAATATTAATCTTCCTCATAACAGACAAATTGATCTTCCTAAAATGTGGGCATATCTTTTCAGCACATAAACCACTTCAGGCTTCTCTTAATTTTCACAACAAAACCATGATAAACCATGCTTTACATAACATGATTCTTGCTCACATCTCAAATTTATCCTATTGATACCAAGGGGAATCAAGGTCATCAGATTCTTTCTACAACATTCAACCAGCAATTATGATCCTATATATCCAACTTCTAAATAATAGAATCATTTTCACTCTGTCAAAATTTTCTATTTGACTATTTCTTAAACCATATTCTAAACAAATAGGCAAGTTGAAAATGTGATTTAAATAATTTTTATGGGGGCAGCCCAGTCCCATATTGAGGCAGAAAACTTAAAATACAAATGTCATTGCACAGTTTCTAGGTGTAGCCACCTATCATTTCTATTCTTTATTTGTCTGACCTCCTTACATTTTGTTCCTGGTGTTTCATTTTATTCTGTCATGCTTCACTGTACTGCAAGCAATAACCATGGAAGTGAAATAAATTGATTGTGTTCAACAAAGATAGAGTAGATGGTGGAAGTAATTAAGTATAGCAGCAAATCTTCCTGCAAAACAAAAATTGACATTTTTTTCTCTAGTCCTGGAACTTTAAAATGATATTTACTTAGGAAAAATGTAAAAAATAAAAAAGACAGCTCAGTTTGCATTACACTAATGTGAGTTCTAGAAATTAGGCAGTGAGAATCATCATGAATGAGTGTCCTAAGAGTCACTGAAATTGTGGAGAAAAAAAATTAATCAAATTAATTAAAGACAGCCTCCTTTTGAAACATGACACTTTGCATGGGTAGCACCCTATACAGTTTCTGAGTATTCTGAGGAATATAGAAATAATATTTGTGCTGCTCAGTATTGGCAATAAATATAGTGTAATTTTACTTAAACTAACATGTTTCAAGTTCAAAATAGTGTTGTGTATTTCTGTAATTTTATAGATGATAAAACAGAAACTCAAGGACATAGTGACTTCATAGCAACAAATCACATAATTACAATAGTGAAACATACCTATATCAATTTCTATATTATCTTTTTAGAGAAAATAATGATTTCCTTCTGGTTAGTGGATTTGACATGAAATGCTTAGGACAATTTTATCATTTAAAATAATATACTCTTTAAACTTCAATTGTTTAATTCCCTGTCCATTTTTTTCAATTGCGTTAGTACAATGTATATGATTAGTATCAGTATGTTCAAGTTTTGAGCCAAAAAATGCATAAATGTACCTCCTCACCAAGTTACTTACATGAGTTTATTTTTAAAGGGGGCTTAAAGAACAATTGCAGAAAATCATCATTTCTGTGGTGATTGGCATACATTTATTTTCCTAGGGTTGATAATGGATTGATTAGCAAATTACTATACCTCTGTGTTTATATTTTTGGAAATAATTGTTTAATTTAAAGGTTCCCCCAAAACAAGAGTGTATTTTAATAAGAAATATTTACTATACTTATTACCTGTCAGTGGTCAGAAATATACAAGAGGTAATATTTTCATGTCATTTATTAAAAATAAACCCGAATAAAAACCCTTCTTTTGTTGACAAGTGCAATGTAGGGCAGCAATGCTGTGTCTTCTCACATTTGAGAGTATCTATTCAGCCCCAGTGGCAGAGTAACAGGAGTTCCAGAATTCTAGCAGTTTGCCTTGGGTGGTGCTGGCTCATCAGCCACTCAAAACTGAGGCAGAGTAACTGTCAGCAGAACTGTTTCACAGCTTGCTTGGTGGAAGGCCGATAAGTGGTCCCTCAGGTAAGTAAGACTCAGACAATAAAGCATTACAGATTGCAAGCAACACCTTAATTGTGTTTGAACGCGAACAGGAAGCCAATGCAATTCTCTGTTCTTAAATGTAACTTAGATTAATAAGTAAGCATGTGTTTTTTTCCGTACCCTTGGAAACTTCAGAATAGATGCCAACTCAATATAAATATTTCATCTTCTTTAATATTTCAAAAGTCTTAATTTGAAACAAACAAGATGAACATGTAGCATATTCTCTTCCTGAATGCTTGTTTTATTTTTATGCTATGACTGAGTATGTGCTTGTCCAAATTTAATGAAGTGTATCTGGAGAATGACTTCATATCAAATACTCCATCTCACTTTGAAGCATACCATCCAGTTCCTTTCCTTTGCTGTATTTTCCACTATTTTACATTATACTTACTATTTCTGGGTTTATACACTTTTAAAAAGACTTTCTTATCAATTAGAGCATAAGTTCTTTGAAGTCAGTGTCCATGCCTGTCTTAGTTTATTGCTATATATTAAGGAACCAGTTCTGTTTCTGGAATTAGATATACTCAATATATATCAGCTGAATGAATTAATGCTCCTTTAAACATTGTTTTCAAAAGGGTGGGGGAGAAAGCAGTGCTGTTTGTTTAAATCCTAGAACATACAATGCAATCACATTATCCAAAAGATACACCAAATGCATTTTTGCTTTTATTATATAAATAAATATTAAACAAAAGCTTCCTTTATAAAAATTCATATATTCTTATGAAAAATAGTAAAATTAGAGCTATTTCCCCACATAAGATAAAAGGAAAAATAACATTTAAAAGCTTCATAAGTATTTAGTTTTAGAATTTCAAATATTAATAATATATTTTCAGAATCTATTCTGATATTCCTTGATAAACAGGAAAAATATGTGTTAAAAAAAAAGCCAGAAGAGACATCTCCTTTGTACAAAAGAATAAAACAGCTGACATCACTATTTTAGGTTTGCATATTTTCACTTGTGACAAATATCATGTGTTTGTAAGATGTCTGGCTAGAGAAAGTGACAAAATCTGTAGTCATGGAGTATAGAAAAATTAAAAGACCTTCTTAGGCATTAAGCTCATGGTTTTCATTGTTTTAGTACAAGGCATATCCCAAGAGAGGAAAGCAACAAGGATTTGGGGGTCTGTTTCTTTTCTCAGACTGCATCCTTTATAGTTCATCATTACATTCTGCTTATTCATGGATGGCAGCTTGGAAATTCCACAACTTTCCAGCCGTATGACTAATGTAAACTCCAAAGCACAACCAAACCCTCAGTGTAAGCATATGTTCAAGACCATTTCCTAATAAAGAAAAGATATGCTTTCTGTTTCAATTACATTCTATCCCATTTGGATATTTTCCTATGGACCACCCTGGAACCTCATTTTAATGTGGACAGCTCTCAAATATTTACATAGGGATATAAATAAAAATTACTTCTGTTTTTTATAACTCTATTGCTACTCTTACTCCTGCCTCTTCCACCATCACTTCCAATTTTTCTTATTTGGAAGCACACAATTTTTTTTGTTTCAAAGCTTCTCTTTTTTCCTTACAAATATAGCACTTAAATTTGAGAGTTTTTCCTTAAAGATGAATTCCTTTAATTCATTCACATGCTTCTTGGTGAGTTCAATGCCTCAGAAAATACCTATACATATTTGTTGCTCAGTAATTACCCTGCATCTCTTGAATAAAAGATTCACCTACCCTTTTGAAAAGTACATATATATTTATATACAAACACATATACACACAGACAGACAGACAAACACAGAGAAATACAGGGAGAAACAGTGAGAGAACACTACAGGAAACAAATCCATGTCACTGGAAAATCACCACAGTCAATGTGCTGTAAAAGGTATGCATGTGATACAATTTTTATATGTGGTGGCTTTGAGAATAAGGATATTGATTCCTCATTTCAAGGCAGTCTTATTGTATCTAGAAATAAGATCTAAATGAAATGTATTGAATTGAGAGGGTCAAATAATATTCCTGATTGTCATAAGCCTAGAACTCCCATAGTATTTTTGAAAAATGATGAAAAAACAACATTAAACTTTAGCTAAAACACAAGGAAAAATTCAGGGCTGTTGAAAGTCTTTTGCTCTATGACCTGGCATAAAAAATAGCAAATCACAATCAAAAAGCGATCTAAACCATGTACTTTGGTGCCATAGGAATGTATTTATCAAAATACTTTCCAGTCAAAGAAAAGGCTAAATAAATAGCATGTGAGGATGGGAAGAGGATGAACAAAAAATATGTTTTCAGAGGGATTTTATTTTTTTAACTATTACTTTAATGAAATTCTTACAAATTCACTATCTTTATTTTGAAAACAAATACATAGACTTAAAAAAAAGAAAAAGGAAAGAAAATCTAAGCCTTTGGTACAAATGCAAAGTGAGTTAAGAAGATGTGGGAATTATTATTTCCAAATTACTGGCTGATTTAAAAGTTGGGGTGTTTCTTAGAGCTAAATGTCAGAAGGGCTTAATGAAGTCTAAACTTTTCAAGGAAAATCCAAGAATTAAATTTCACATTCAAATATACCATTCAGTGCTGCAATTGGTTAAAAAGGGAAATTTTAGGTTATATATATGTTGCTAGAATAAGAATTAAAAAAACAGCATAGCACTGTATAACATAAACAGGGAACTCTAATGTAAACTATGGACTACAGATAATAGTGCATTGTAATAATATTCTTTCATCCATCATAGAAAATGTGCCACACTAATGCAAAATGTTAATAATGGGGGAGGGGTACATGGGAACTCTGTTTTCTGCATGATTTTTCTACAGACCTACAATTTGTCTAATAAAAAAAGGAAAAATACATTAAAAAAAATTTATACTACTATAAAAATATGTTTGAAATAATTATCATCCTTGTGGTATTGTGGCTACTAGTTAATTGTAATTTAATTATCTACAATTTGTTACCTTTGAAACATCTTATTTTCTCTGGTATCCATTGTTCTTATTTTCCATACTAAAAATGGCTAAAGATGCAATTCTGAGTTAGGATGGTCACTCTTCCTAATGGTGTTTTAGTTTGTTTGTATGTATATTTGTTGTTTTAATTTGCCAGAAAATTTTAAAAATGATACTCTTGCTCATTTTTTGTTTGTTTGTTTGTTTGTTTTAGATTACTTTATTCTTTAGGAAAATTGAGGAAACTCCACCTTAAATTCGAGGTGAGCTCACTACTCTCCAGTTTCCCTGGGCCTGGCCATTGTCCCTGAGTGCTCCTCTCCAATTCTTCCACAAGTCACTTCACATCCTAGAGCAAACACCCCTTCTGGCCCGGTTGCATCAGAGAGCGTGCTCTCTTTACTTTATTCCCAACACCTACTCAAGACCTTTGTTTAGTTCTGGCAATTTAATCAGTTTTCATGCCACATGTTTCATATTTCTCAATCAATATCAACTAAAATAACTTTACTCTGGGAAAGAAGAAACCATGGTTTCTGTCCTCCTGTTCAGGGAAGACACTGGCTAGAATAGATATAATTTAACCTGAATTACATTTAACTTTAGGAGGCAGGATTTGAGTTTTGTCTTCAATGCATAAGGCAGCATTTCTCAAGGTGTGTATGCAACATTCTCTTTCCATAGGGTAGTAATAGCTGACATGTAGAAAATAAAATATTCTCATTTTACTACAAAAAAGTTTGAAAGGATGGGTTACATGAAGTCAAACACCTGTCTTTACTGCAGGGATCTTGGAGTCTTTAGTAGGCTAAAGTGTAGTGTCAGGTCAGTTCACAAAATGTGTTGAACTCTATGAGAAATTGAAGTTTCATTTCTTTTACCAAGCTTCTCTGCTCTCTGAAAATGAGTCAGCATCAAAGACAAATGTCTCCACCTTTAAAGGACAGGTAAGATATTGACTCAACTACATTTTTTCTGAGTGAAATTTTCAAAGGAAATAAAAAAGTGCACATAGGCAGCATAATCTGTCTTCTCCCTTCATCCTATCAAGCCTCCTATAAAATGTGTACCATGTCATGGTGCACACTAAACTTGAATGTCAGGAGTTATGCCAAGATCTATTTTCCCCACCCAGGAGGGCATAGCTAGGCAGCTTAGGAACTGGCATCTGGAAATGCTTCTCTCTACTTTTGCCTCTAGGCAGAAGTGTGTGATTAACTCTGATACTTCTGATACTTTGTTCTAAGGCTTTGTTGGCCCAACCTAACTTACTCGAATTTTTCATTAAAATTTCAGGCAACACTCTACATAGCAGCAATATGTTATTTGTCTCCCTCCTGCATATATCTCTCTTAGAGACTTTGTGAGTAAAAGCTGTTTTGACTGAAGGCAGAATTAAAGTATTGTTGGTACTTTGACCAAAAATATCTTAATATTACTTGAATATGACCCTCTAAATATATTTTCCTTCAACATTTAACAGAATGTAACATTTTTAAACTTATTTTATCACATATTTGGTTGTTGTTTCAATTTGAACATATGAATTGACTGCTAATTTAGTAGGGGTTAAGGAAATGAATTGCATATTCAAATAGCATAGGGCTCAAATATTGGTTCCGCTACTCAAATGCTAGGCTTCACTTATATTTTTTAATCTCTTCAGGCCTCTATTTCCTAGAATATAAGTGAGGATAATTATCACCTACCTTATATTGTAGTATTATTTCAAATAATGGCTAAAATGATATATCTGAAGTAATTAAGAGAGTACATGGCATGTCATAAGTGCTAAATTGTAATAGCTATAATTTTGCCCTCTTATAATTGCCATGCCATGCAGCAACCAGATCAAATCATATCCTGCTGCTTAATACATATACTGCGTCCCAACACACTTAGAATAGATTCCAAACTCCCTGAAAGCCACATATGAACTTGCTCCTTCCTACCTCACTACTTCCATTTTCTGCCACTCTTCTTGTTAACTCTTGCTGGTCCCATAGTACCTCAGTCTATTCCTTTAACAAACCAAGCTTGCTTCTACCTTCAAGCATTTGTACACGCTCTTCTTTTTCCTAGAATTCTCACCATTAAATGTTTATGGAGTTGGATTCTTCTTGTCTTTCTGGTCTCAGTTCAAATATCATTTTTCCTCAACAGCTAAAATACCCTATTGTTTTACTTTCTTCATAGGACTTCCCATAAGTTGAAATTATATAAGATATTTCTTTGTTTACCTGTTTGTTGTCTGTGTAGGGTATAGGGACGTTCTCTGCTGTGTTCAACACTGTATTCATTTTATTTAGATTAGTGTTTGGCACATGGTTAATGTTCAATCAATATTGGCTAAATAAAATAATTGGAGTAGCCTATGGTGATTATTAGAGATTTTGCTGTGAGTTGGTCCAGCACCTGAAGTTGTGAATATTCTGGTGTCTGGCATAAGAAGGAGGTGCCTGGGGAATAGCTGAGACAGTGAGATATTTAGTCACCCATCTTGTGCCTTCATTCTTACAATCAGTCTTACCTTTGTTACTCCATGGTGTGGCACAGACAAAGAAGTGGACAAAAGTAGAGGCACAATATACATAATGCACAAATATATATTCATGACTGGGCTTTATCAGGAGATCATATAACTACCACCGTACACTGTAAATGACATGCTCTATTTACTCAGAGTTGGAAACATCCGTCAGAGGCAGACTCTTGGGACTTGATCAGAGATACACATGGGAGAATAGTCTGAAGAAGTTTCTGTCTGAAGGGATAGTCATAGATATCGAGACTCCACTAGGGCACCTAGCACCTAGATCTTTATTTCTAATACCATTCTCCATTAAAAGGAATTAAAGCTGCTTGGAGAAATAGCTGATTATAAGGTTAGGCGCTTGTAGCATCTTGTAGCACCTGAAAGTAAAGATGTGCTAAGCAAACAAACAAAAATCATCACAATGATGAGGATATGACAAAGGACCACAGGTGCCAATGGCCAGAGTTCCCAATGACAAGAGAACAGTTTGAACAACAAAATAAATAAAGTAGCATTAGATTTTGACCCAAAGTATAAAATAAATATCAATGGATCCATACTGATATAAAAAATAATTAGATGAACACATAAATGGAGAAGAAAAAAAATCTTCCATGTGGAAGAATTCCAAATAACTTTGTATAGTCAATACACTTTCAAGATAGTGGAGCATAACTCTCCACTCCTTAAGTGTGGGCTGTGCATAGTGCCTTCCTTCAAAAGAGTACAGTATGGAAAGGGGAAGAGAAGAGTAACTTTACAGTGGAGAAACCAGACAAACACTATCTCATTTGGGTGATCAAGATGAACATAAACACTGATAAGTCATATTATAGTATGTACTTTTGATATGATGTGATGAAATGGCACTTTAACTCTGTTGTCTTTCTTGCAAAAAACCATAACCCCAGTCGAACTACATGGTAAATATCAGACAAATCCAAATTGAGTGATATACTACAAAATACCTGAGTGGTACTCTTTAAAAATTTCAAGGTCCCCAAACAAGAAAATTCTAAGAAACTATCTCAGTCAAGACCGTCTTAAAGAGAAAAGACTAATAAATGCAAAGTAGTATCCTGGATGGGCTCCTAGAAGGGAAAAAGAACATTAGATAAAAACTAAAGAAATCTGAATAAAGTATGGACTTTGCTTAATAATGTTATCAATATTAGTTTATTAATTTTTATAAATGTACCATACTAAAGTAAGATGTTAAGAATAGGGGAAACTGGATGTAGGGCATATGGGAACTTTCTGTGTTTCTTGGCAACTTTTCTGTAAATCTCAAACTATTTTCAAATAAAATGTTCATTAAATAAATATCCTGGGACAACCATTCACACTAAAACTTATAAATAGACAATGGATGAGTATACTCAAATTGAGAGTGTAAATTCTTTTCAGAAACATTTTTTAATATTCTATAGATATTAATCAGATTGTGTTTTTATTTTAGCTGTAGAATAAATGCTTGATATACAAACTGATGAAAAAGACCATACTTTTATTTTAGCCTATTTTGGTAACATGAAAAGTTATTCTTTATATTTTTGTATGATTTTGTGAAGAAAATAAACAAATGAAAAAGAGGTTTAGCTTAATAAGGTCAAAACAAGTAGAGAAACAAATCCTTAAATACTATTTTCAATATTTAATATTTAAATTTGTTTTAAACAATATTTGAAACAAAATAATAGCACAGATTTCAATATTCTTTCCATCATATGAATCAAATTTTAAGAGATATTATCTCATTGCTTCAAACATTATCATGTTGACCAACTTCTTTTGGGATTTGTAACTATTTTTAGTCTAGGGAAGATATTTATATAAAATTCCCCGAGGAAACCATCTACTCTTGTTTCGATTCCTTGAATGTATCTAGCATGTTTAATAAGGTGGAGTGTAAATGTGGGAAAATGGATAGAGTTGATGGTAACATATTATAGTGAGTATGATTGGGTAGTCTTTTAATTCAAAGAAAACTAGATGATAATCTAGGGACTGAATAACATTGTATTTTTGGTGATGGATGATAATTGTGGTTAATAGTACAAAAACAAGAATGTTTCTCTATTACAAAGTGTTAAGAATAAGAATATGGATATACATGGAAAAATACAACAAAGGTAATGCATAGACTGTAGTTAACAGTAATATTGGAATATTTTTACAGCAATGGGAAAGAAGGTACAATATCAATTCTAAGGGTCAATAATGGGGCAAGGTTATAAGGGTTTATAGGATTTTTCCTATTTGGAGTAATGAAAATGTTCTGAAATAGTCTGAACTGATGACAGCACAACTCTGTGATGAAACTGAGAGCCACTGAGGGTACACTCAGTTTGGATAGATTGTAAAAAGAACGTGACGGTATAATGCAGTGAACCCCATGGTGAATGATGGACTCTGGTTAACAGTAAAATATGAGAATGTTCTCTCATGAATGATAACAAATATGCAATATAAGTAAACATTGTTAATAACAGAATAGTTTGTGGGAAAAGTCACATAAACTATGGACTATAGATAGCAGTAATATTATGATGATGTCTTTTCATCATTTGTAACAAATTTTTCACAACAATGTAAGTTGTTGGTGGCAGGGCAATGTATAGGAATCCTATATGGTATGCATGATTGTTTCATAAACTCACAAATTCTCAAATAAAAAAAAAGAAAAAAAATTCAATTTAGCTAAATTTAAGACAAATTAATAACAAGTTTTCAATTTTATTTCCTTCATATGAATCAAAAGTATTTACAGACATTATCTCATTGCTCCAAACATCATTGTTTAGACTAGGGGTAAATATATATTTAAAGACGGTGCTTTAAAAATCTAGGCTGTGACTAACATTGGACAATTTCATCATTTCTAAGGCTGAATTGGCTAACTTATTTTGGGATTGTAACTATTTTTAGTCTAGGGAAGATATTTATAAAAAATTCCCCTAGGAAACTATCTACTTTTGTCACAATTCCCAGAATCCTTATTAAACACACACACACACACACACAAAGCAACAAAGAAAGCAAAACCTCATGAAAACAAGATTAAAAAAGGCAATTTATCTAATATAACATTTACCATATTTCAAATTAAGGAACTTTTTAAAAATTAACAAAACAAAATATGACAATGATTTGTTAGTAAGTTATAATGAAAATGATGTTCTACATCATTGGTGATAATGTTGTTTGATTTCTTTGTGGAAAACAATTAGAAAATGGCTATCTTCCTCTGAGCAAGTAATGTCATATCTTAAAAAATATCATAAGTAAAGAAAATAATATATTAAAAGAGGGAAAAAATCCAATGTATGAAAATGAGATTTAATATAGGCTACATTTAGATATAAAAAGCTGAAACAACCTAAAATGTACAAGAATAAGGAGCTGAATAAGAAAATAATATTTCATTAATGAAGAGAGCAATTAGGTCATTGAAATAAATGTAAATAACATGAAACAATATGATAATGTATCAAGAAAAAGCCAGCCTAAGAAGTAGATACTCTAAAAAAGATTAGCTTATTACTGATCAATCTAAAACTTGTATATTTACTTTTGATAATTATTTCCCAATGTTCAGAAGAATCTCCCATGGGAAACCTATTGCTAAAAATTTTGAAGATGACATATATTACTCCGTGCCTCTCTTTATGTAAAGTTTTCCCTTGAGCAATTACTTGCATAATTATCTGATATGGTGAAAACAAAAAGCCGCGATTGTTTGTTGTTGTTGTTTAGAAACTGATATTTTCTTCTATCTATTGAAAAGGTAGGGGAAAAGTTACTGCTGTTTGTCTTTATCTCCTTCTCTGATTTGGGTTTTTTGTTTGTTTGTTTTTTTGACTGTCAGGAATCTAATAGGTAATTCTACATTCAAATAAAAATATATAGGATTTATGTTCACAAATAAGACCACCCACATATATGGTCAGTATATTCCTCTTCTTCCCCGTTTTTGATTTTCTATTCATATTCAAACATCCCATGTTCTTTTTTCAATTGTTTATATTTTCTTCATATATACTTATTGTATGTCTTTAGTAAGACATTTCAATTTCTTTGTGGTGTGAATACATAATAAATATTGCCTATTCCAACAATTTATCTAGGCACTTTTTATTTCTGAGATTTCCAAAGATTATATTTGTGTGCATTTTTTAATATCAAAGGCTAAGAAGCACATCTAAGATTTGGAGTTCTTGCTTCGTTGTCTTATCCATTTGTCTGTTTTTTTTTTCTCCATAAAACTGTGGGTGAGATATATGCAATGTGCATTTCCCTGGCAGATTCTGCTTAATGTAGTACTGAAAATCGTGTTTAATATACGAGAACTGTTTCAGGGGAAAATAAAAGCAAAACTATCAAACAAGATTTAGAAAAACCCATTTATTTAGTATTGCTCACAAATATTTTGTCATTTCTCTCCATAGTGGGTTAAATTTTGTCACCCTAACAAAGATATTTCCAAATTCTAACCCTTGGTACCTCTAAATATGATCTTATTTGAAATAGGGTCTTTGCAGGTGTAATTAAGAATCTTGAAATAATATTATTCTGGCTTTAGTGTAGACACTAAATTGAATGATTGTTGTCCACGTGAAGATGGAGACAGAGATTGGAATTACACTGCTATAAGCCCAGGAACACCTGGGGCCACCTGAAGCTGAAAGGCGTCAGGAAGGATTCTTCCCTAGAGTCCTCAGAGGGAGTATGGTTGGCCAACACCTTGATTTTGGGCTTAAAGCCTCCAGAACAGTGACAGAATAAATTTTTGTTGTTTCAAGTATCAAGTTTCTGGTAATTTGTTATCATGGCCTTCATACAATAACACATTCCCTAAATTGATATTGAGATATAAATTTCTCTAGGATAATATCTGTGTAGTGTCCCTTATATCCATTTCTCCATTAGTATCAAAAAAAGAAAAAAGAAGGAGGAGGAGGAGGAGGAGAGGAGGGTTAGAGAGAGGAAGAGGAAGAAGAGGAAAAAGCGGCAGTGGTGTCAGAAGAGTAAGAGGAAGAAAGAATGAGGAGCTAGAGGAGGAGGACAGCAGAAAGAGGAGGAGGCAAAGGGAGAGGAAGAAAGAAATAGCAATGCATTAAAAAGAGAATACAAAGGAGCTCATAGATATTTAATTGAAATCTCTTACTTAATTACTGAGTCAAGTTTTCTGATTTTAGCTACTGAATCCAGGTGAAAGGAAATATCCTTTTTTCAATTTATAAAATTAAAGTTCCAAAGCACAGGTGTTGAATAGATTGTATTCTGCATATTGCCATTTCAATACTCTTTCACTGGAATGAATGGAATACCACACTCTTCAAACTAAGTGGTGTGGAATTGACCTGTGATCTACCTGCTTACTCTCTTTAAGTTTAAAGAATTGGATTGTAGATTATCTATGGAAGAAAACTCTCAAATCAAGTTTGCTGAGGCTTAAATCAAACTACTTTTATTTCTGGTGTTAGACTCAATTGGAGGAATAATTACCCCATATCCTCTTGGGCTTTTCCTCAAAAGTATCTTCTTTACCAAGATAACTCTAGGCCTACAGGTCAGTGGTTAAGATTAGATTCCCCTTAAAGACACCTGGCTTGAGTTTAAGCACATTTTCATATTTGAAACAAAACAATCCATCCTGGGATTGGCTAAATGGCAAGTTAACTCCTATTAATGAATTTTTATTATAGGGGAAAATCTCCTAATGTGGCTTTCTACCATAGTTGGCCTGAAGACAGAGATGCCCTAGAGGAGCCAGTTGTTTTTTTTAAGTTAGTGAAATGCTTTAAATACAATCACTGATCCTGTTCCAAAGTACTTTATAGAGATAAGAGTTGCAAAAGTAACTGCTGTAGGAGCAGAATAATGCCAAATTCAACTTTTCTATGCTGGGTTGAATAATACTAAATATTAGCCTGAAAAGCTACTCCCTCTCTACTCCTAGCCCCCCACATTTCCTCTCTACACACACGTTTCTTTCAGGTATATCTCAGAACACCTTTCTTACAACAAATAGCCTACAGAGAATGGTGTATTGCCCAATGTGAAAAGAAAAATAGAACTATGAATACAGCACAAAATATATCCAGATACATATACTCAGAGGAAGACTAGAAAAATAAGTCAAATAGAAGTTCACTTAAGCACTAAGCTATTCCTCTTATTGCTTTCTAAGAGGGATCTACTGCCTGTTTTAACTCTGAGAATCTGGTTTAGAGTAATGTTTACCTATAATAGTTTCTATCATCCTCAACCAAGCCAATGCAGAATGGAGAACCCACTGACCTGAATAAAGATCCTGAACATGTGTGTACTCAAAACACATTGTGGTGATGTAGGTGAGAATAAATTTTTTAAAAACCTGACTAGAAGCAACCAGCACTTGTTTGCTCTCCAATATGGGAGAAGATGAATGTGCATGCTGAATTTCCACTTTGTGCTGTTTATTATGGTTCATTTCTAAAGAATTTTCCTAGTGGGAGAAAAAGAAAGAATTCTTCCACAATAAGTTTTATATGAAATTTTAAAGTACTTTAAAATAAAACTATTTTCCTTATTCTATATTGACATTTTCATTCTGTATTTCTCATTCATCAATGCTATGAAAGATATAGCTGAATAATTTGCTAATGTTTTCCCAAGGATACATGAAAATTTATAATTTTTAATTTTGTCAGAGACAAAACAAAGTGAATTTAAGTGTCAATTAGGTAATGGCAGTTTCAAAGCAAAGTATCTATTTAACCATTGCAATAACATGGACTTTAACATGTGCTGCAAACAGTGTAATGCTTTGTATCTTTAACCATGTTTTCATTGTGTTATTGCCATTATTTAAATATGAATTAGTTATATAATGCCATAATGTAAGTTTATAAGATGTGGATGTCATCCTTTTCTCTTCCATCAGATGAAAAACAAGGAGATAGATAATTAACTTTTCTTTCAGTATTCACAGAAAGAAAATTATCCAAAATGAAAAGAACATACACACTACATAGTTTGGACAATCTAATAATTCCAGTGAAAAAAATCTTTTCTTACCAATGATATCATTTTTTTTACTTCAAAATTGAAACATAGACTTATGATTGACTAAAACGGCAGTGTGAGATGCTCCAGGGTTCTGTTTCCCAGCAGAATCTTTGGACAATTACCAAAAATTGACAGAGCATTCTTCCACAGAGCTCTGGAAGACAGTTAAAAGTTGAAGTAACTGGGAAAACACTGAATATAGAAAAACACAATTAAATACAGCAGGGAAAGCTTGTGATGTTCTTGCTGACCACCCCCCACCCTGTCCCTAGCTTGGTGGGAAATACCTTGTGCTCTCAGTGTGGATCCTTGGCAGAGTAACCTCTCTGCACTGGAGTGCATATATGCCTTTGCCAGTCTATCTGGTGGCAAACTCAAGAACAGAACTGACACTCATCTCTGGCTCACAGTCCCAGAAATTACTCTACACACAGAAGCAGCTTGTGGAAAACTAAATAAGTTCAAGAAATAATCAAATTGAAGCAGCCCAGGACAAAGGATTGCTGGCTTAAAGACATAAACAGAGTACCCAGGAGAAGGGGAAGTCTATTTCATAGGCAAAAGAGAAGGCATTAAGATCCATGTAAATAGGAGAATACCTAAGGCCATGAGCACATGCCTAAGAAAACAAAAAACAAAGAAACACATGATGAAGAAAGACCAGACAGAAACTTGAACCTTCAAATCAGGCTGAACTTCTCAGTAGGAGTGAGAAACCCTGAAAGAGAGAATCAACCAACATAGATCCAATATGCAAAGACTGTGAAAAGTGTTTTCTTGCACTGGTTTATTTATTATATTTAGCACCTGACACTCAAGGAAATATGTCATATCACTAGTGGATTAATACAAAAGAAATGGACAGCTCAGGATCTAAATTCTAGAGTGAACACATTAAAATTTTTAAATGCACATTGTGGAACAAAAGATTACAAGACACCAAAAAAAAAACAAGAAGTGATGGTAAATTCAAAGGAACAACCGAAAACATCAGAAACCATCAAGGAAGAATACCAAACTTTGAACATAATAGAAAAAGACAAAAAGTAATCTTAAATATGGTCTAAGATTTAAGGAAAACATGAAGAAAGAACTAAAGCATATCAGGAAAAGAATATTTGAAAAAAATGTGAATCTTCATAAAGAGATATAAATTATGAAAAGGAACTAAACAGAAATACTAGAAGAGCACAATCTCTGAAATTAAAAAAAATCCCTAGAGGAAATCAAGAAGAGAATGGAGCTGGCAGAAGAAAGAATATTAGGGAATTCAAAGATAAGACAATTAAAATTATTCAGGATCAGGAGCAAAAAGAATTTGAAAAATGAAGAAAAGTGAATGGAGCCTAAGAGAACTGTGGGACACATCAAGCATAACAGTATATACATTATTATTATTATACCCAGAAAAAAAAGACAGCAGAAGGGATATTCAAAGATATCATGGCCTAACACTTCCCAAATTTAATGAAAACCATGAATATAAACTTACAAGAATTGCAATGAGTCCAACTGTGATAAACTCAGAGATCCAGACCAATATACAGTATAATCAAACTGCAGAAGAAAAAGATAAAGAGAGAATCCTGAATGATGCAAGTGAGAAGCAACATGTCTTGCACAAGGGAAAGTCAAATTAGATTAAGTAATGACTTCTCATCAGAAACTATACTGGCAAGAAGGTATTGGGATGAAATATATATAGTGCTGAAAGGAAATAACTGCCATCCAAGAAATTTATAGCCAGCAAAATTGTGTTTGATAAATGAGAAAGAGATTAAGACTGATAAACAAAGCTTATCAGTCTTTGTTCACTAGACCTGCTGTACAAGCAAAGCTAAAGAGAGATCTTCAGATTGAAAGGAAAAGACCTAGACAACAGATAAAAATAACATGATGAAAAAAATATCTAGTAAAAGTCACCATATGAGTAATTATAAACACCAGTAGTATTGTATTTTAGGTACATAACTCTACTTTTTACATCTTACCTGATTTGAAATGCAAATGTATAAAAAGTTTTGATAAATCTCTGGTTTTAGACAAACAATGTATAAAGATATCATTTGTGACAACAACAATGAAAACATCAGAGGATGGAGGAGTATAGGAACTAAGTTTGTGTATGCTATTAAAGTTAACTTGGTATCAAACCAAATGAGGATTATAAATTTAGAATTTTAAATTTAAGCCCCATGGTAACCACGAATAAAACACGTGAAAAATATACACTAAAACACATGAATAGGGGCTCATAATTATTAACAGAAAAAGAACTAATAAAGTAGGCAACAAATTAAAATAGCAGAAATGTAAAATAGCAGAAGAAAGTCTTGCATTAATTAAACTCTCCAGTCAAAAGGCAAAGATTGGCTGAATGGGCAAAGAGCCTGACCAACTATATTTTTATTTACAAGATACACGTTTAGTTAGACTAACAAAGAAAAAGAGAGGATGAACATAAGTAAAATAATAAAAGAAAGGGAGGTGTTACTACAAACCCCAAATATATAAAAAGGATTATATGAGAATACTACAAACAACTGTATGCCAACAAATTAGATAACCTAGAAGAAATGGACATTTCATAGAAACACATAAACTACTTACTCAAGAAGAAATAAAAGAGCTCAACAGACCAATAACAAGCAAAGGGATTAGATCAGTAACCAAAATCCTCCCAAAAAATATAATCCTATGACCAAATGACTGCACTGGTGAATTCTGCCAAACAGTCCAAGAAGAATTAACATCAATCCTATCAAAACTCTTTAAAAAAATTGAAGAAACTTATCTATGAGGCCATCATCACCTTAATACAAAAACCAGATAAAGTTAACACAGAAAAGAAAATTACCTGCCAATTTTCCTAGTGAACATAGTTATAAAAATCCTCAAAACAATACTAGCAAACAGAATTCTAATCATACATTAAGAAAAGGTTACACTATGATAAAGTAGGATTTATGCCAGGAATACAAGGATGGTTCATTATAAGAAAATCAATCAATGAAATAAACCACATCAATAGAACAAGGAAAAAATACATATTCAACTCAATTGACACAGAAAAGTCATTTGACAAAATCTTTCTTGATAAAGACACACAGGAAGCTAGGAATAGAAGGGTACTTCTTCAACATGATAAAGGGCACATATGAAAAACTCAGAGTGAATAGCATAGTCAACTGTGAAAGACTGAAAGCTTTCCCTATAAGACTAGGAACAAGACAAGGATATCCACTGACACCACTGTTATCAACATTGACTGGAAGTTCCAGCAAGACCAATTACGCAAGAAAAATAAATAAAAGGCATCCAAATTGGAAAGGAAGAAGAAAGCCTTCCCTATTTGCAGGTGACATAATCTTATAGAGCACAACATCATGAATATAATTAACACCTCTGAACTGTGTACTTAAAAGTGGTTAAGATGGGAAATTCTAGATTGTATATATGTTACCACAAAATTTAAAAAAAAAAAAAGTAGGCTTGCACAACACAAAGAATGAACCCTAAAGTAAACCATGGAATATATTCAATAATATAATTAAAATAATATTGTTTCATCAACTGTAATATATATACCATATTAATGGAAAATGTTAATAATAGGGAAAACTGGAGATGTGGGGGGCTTATATAGAAATTCTATTCTTTATGCATGCTTTTTCTCTAAACTTACAATTGCTCTAATGAAAAATTAAATTACACGTTAAAAAAGTAAACTGAATAGAAAAGGATTTCTAGGATTATTTAGATGTGGGGTCTAAATTGACTCAATAAATCACAAATAAAGATACAGGTGCTGATTGTGGGTAAAACTGACTACCGATTAGAGAAAGAATAGGAATTATCTCCAGGAGTGGCAATAGTGATAGGGAATTACTTTGATCCCAAATCCCCACAGGAAACTTGAAACACTAAAGTTGGTCTGCTCTTTGACATCCAGACAGTGAGACTTCGTGGAAAGAGGCCTGAACTAGAGCTAGATGAACTGGAGATGAACTAAAGCTTTCACTTACTGGGTTTGTTTGGGGCAAGGAATTTCATCTGCAAATCTATAAATACACTTTTATTGATAAGAGATGGTACTGCAAGGAAGTTGGGAGAAAGTTCTGGACAGTAGTGAATCATACAAGTTCCAGAACATTGAGGTTGTGTGGTTTCTCACTTATCTCCCTAAACCTTACTTAGCCTTTGCAGGTTTGGCTTCATACCTAAATCCTCTACCTTACTTTTCTTATTGGAAAGTATAAATCTGGTTATAACAATTATGCAGCTGCTAAAAGATTTAAAAATAAACTCTTATAGGTTGATAGGGAAAAAAAACATGTAGGCATAAATATTCTGTTTTGCAGCAAGATGCACTGAGAGCACACAGGTGCTAGGATGCTGAAGACGTTCCCTCCTCATCCACATGAGTGGGACCTCATCTTAATATTGAGGGGGAAGAAATAGGATATGGGCATCCATTACTGCATGTATCCTTGACTTACAGCTGCAGCTAGTCCAAAATTGTTATTTTTTTTCTCCCTTCAGGTATAAGGACTTTAAGTTTCAGTTTGAAATATTTTAAAGATGCAAAACAGAGAAGTTTATAACAGAGAAAGTAGAAGACAATAGTGGTGGAGAAAAAAGAAAAAAAAATGTCTCTCTCCTGAGGATCTTGGCTGCCTTATTAAGATGCTTATTGATTACATTGAGAGACATCTAAGCCTTAACAGATTTGAAAATAGCAATAACAAATGTGCAACTCACCCCATCTATTAATATTTGACTTCTGTATAATAAACTATTCATTGATATTTGACAGTTACTTATGATTCTCAAGTGAAGCACTATTGTTTATTTGGATTTTGATTTATAATTTGAAATAATCTTCCCAGAAGAATATTAAATATTGTGTTTGACACAGTATGAAGTTGAATCATCATCTATTACTGAAACATACCAATATGAAATATTAGGCACTTTTCTATCAATCTGAAATATTTCTGACAGTGAATTTTAAACAGCTCATTAATGTTCACACGTCTGTTGCATGATGAAAGATTCAGTTGAAGATTGAAGAGTCTTTTCAGATTCAGAGTTGCATTGAATTTTACAGACCATAGACTCATATAGCTGGAGAAATACCAGTTACTACGTAGGTTTAGAACAGCTAGAAGGTCAAAGAAGTTAAGTTATTTTTAAAAACCTACAATGAAAAATTTATGGTAAATAAGATAACTCTAGTTTTGAAAACTATGCAAAAATTCAATGTATCAGAAAAATATGAAAAAAATATTTCCAGCCTTGAGAATGACAGTTTAAATGAATTAGCATTCTACATATTGAAAGAATTGAATAAACACATTCCATCATAATGCCAGAACCTAGGGCATTTAAACCCATAACCCATTTAAACAGAATTCCTAGAGCAGGTTAGTGCCTTCTGACAATTAAGTTTCCGTTCTGTCAATAGTGAAAGGTCAGTGAAATGCTCTACTAAAGTTTAGATTGTTGGGACTTTAATAAATATTCATTCATTCTGTAAAACAAAGTTTCTTAAAAAAGTAAGCATATTAACATGCTCTAATACGCTGGTTGAAACAGTACAAATGGAAAAAAAAAAAGGAAAACCATACAAGTGGGAATCCATTTGCCTTCCAGTAATTTATTTTCACTTCTTGTCCTCCAAATTAATAGTAACTAAACTGTGTCTGAAAAGAAGACCCTGGTTATTATATTTCCTCTTTTTCCAGATTATGCAAACTAATAATTCATAATTAGCATTAGGAACACTTTAAACAGTCCCACCACTCTACAATAGATAATTGTAGCTACAAATTTATGCCTTTACATATCTACTTAAATACTTTTCTCAGAAAAACAATTTATTTAAAATGGTAAATACTTATGAGAGGGTGATTGTGGGGTTTCTAACATATATAAACACATTCTCTGTTCGATTCGCCATGGTTTGCTTCTTAAGTAAGGTGGGCATTCTATTTTCAAGGCAGCACATAGTTTCTCCTTTACTTATCCATGATACCATTTAGTTAATCAGAGATGGGTTTTATTATTATGCTGTCCCTAACTCAAAGAGCTGAGGCATCTTCTTAAACTAAACAATTTGTATTGTCCTTAAAAAAATAAAGAAAACAAAACAAAAACCAAGCATGTTCTATTGAGAAATACATTAGGTATTAAGTTCCAATATTAGTGAATGCCTCCTTAACCTGACTGGCTACATTTCACTGTTTACTATGTTAATATGAATTGACATTAAGTATAATGGTTCAAACAAAAAGTTAAGAATTCAAACTAACAGACATCTATAGTATTAAAAACACACATTGACCTTCAAGTAAAGATATGAAAATGGGTAATTTCCCCCCTCAGACTGCGATTTAAAAGGACAAATCAGCATGCATATTTGTTCAGTATGATTTATTCAAGAGACAATCTACAATTTTGATAAAGGTCACAAGAATCAGAAAGGCCAAGCCTCTTTATTCTTTCTTAGCTAATATAAAAGTTACCTAAATGGCTCTCTGCTTAATGCAAGTTTTTTGTTTTAATTGTTAAATATTTCTTTTAAGATTGCATGTTTCTTGAAACATTTTTTTCCAGGAAATAAACTGTTTTAAAAAAATAAATATTGTGTTGTTTGTTTAGTTTAAAGTTAAGAAGATTTTTGTTTAGACTGTTTTATTCATACATTTGACCAAAGCTAGTAAAAGTTAGCAGAAACAAATGTACCCATACATCCTAGCATTTCTCAAATTTTATGAGGAACACATTTTTTAAAATCATGAAATTAAACAGAAAGCTGAGCATTTGTGCATATGGTCACACTGTAGTGAGAGTAATTAGGACCAGCTGTTACACTTTGTAGTTTCTGGAAGCCCATGTATTGCCTTCTAGAAACATTGACTTTGTGCAAGCTGTAAGAAAAGAAATTACAGAGCATACAAGCCTGGATGACTTGCCACGTTCTTCTTCAGAATATTTTAAATTCAGAACAGACTCAGGAGGCATGGCTTTTCTGATGTCACTTAAATGTAACCCACATACAGATGAAATGATGATTGTTCTTGTCATTATTTAATAACGTGCGACCTTTAACCTCTCTGTTTCACACAAACATATCTATTTATTGTAAAGCACCTTAACCATGTCAAAGTCAAGGACTTGTACCCTTTGTGAACACACACACACACAAACACCCAAAAATATCTAGCATCACACTCTTTAAATCCTTGATTAAAATATATTCCAGTTTAACAAACAATTAAATAAAATAGTCCATATTAAGTCAGACAAACTCTTTAAGGAAAGCATTCATGACAGCATTAAATATTTGAAATTCATCTTCTTTCAAAATATCTGGCTACATCAGTATTTACAGTTTAAAAATGTGATGGTTCAGGATGATATGGGGAATATGTTGGCAGCAATAGCATCGTACTTTTATAAAATATCAGTGAATACCCTCTGTAGTAGGTGGAGTAATGGACCCTCAATGATTTCCACGTCCTGATCCCCAGAACCTGTGAATATTTTACTTTCCATGGCAAGAGGAACTTTCAGATGTGAAAAAATTAAGTATATTGAGATGGGGATATTATCTTCCTGATTGGTGGACCCAATATATGCTCAACGGAAAAAAGGAGGCAGGGGTGTCAAAGTCAGAGAGAAATGTGAAGATGCTAACTGCTGGCTTTGACGAGAGAGCAAGAGACCATGAGCCAAGTATGCAGATGGCCTCTGAATATGGAAAAGGCAAGGAAACAGAGTCCCCTAGAGCCTGCAGGGGAAACAGCCCTACTGACACTTTGATTTTATCCCAGCAAGATTGGTTTTGGATTTCTTACCCCCAGAATTGTAAGGTAATAAATTGTTGTTGTTTCAAGCCAATAAATTTGTGATTATTGGCTGCAGCAGCAATAGGAAACTAATGTACCCACATAAAAAGAGGCAAAGCTACTAAATAGCAAAACCAACAGCACATGGAAAACACTCACAATGTTAGGTGACAAGGTATCTTCATGGCCACCAAAGTTTAAGTGTGTGCGGACAAAACCTGAATGATAACAGCATCTGTATGGGAGGAAAAAGAAGAAAGGAATAGGCATAGGTAGAATTTGATGGACCCAAATACGAGAGAACATGAACTGCTGAAAAGCATGCAGGGCTGAAACCAGGATAGGCTGAGAGGCCTCTTGAAAACACTTCTTACAATGATAAGAAGGCCAGAACCCTTAAAACGAACCTATTGGGATTCCCATTCAGGAAAGGGAATGGAACCAAAATTGAACAAGGAAAGGGTATCAGAAATAAAGGCAAACAAAGTCTATATCAAAGTGTTTGAAGAGAGAGTCTATTCAGACATCTACAGAAGACAGGTTCCCATATATTTTTATATCACTGTGAAAGAAAGAACAAAAGAAAGAACGAAAGAATGAGTGAAAGAAAGAGGGAATAGAAAAGGCTCTATGAAATGAGAAAAGCTTTCTTTAATACTACTTAATTCTAAAGTCCAGAGTGATATGTTTCACATAAAAATTAGCAAAAGAAGAGCATTAATGTATATCTCATAAAAATCATACAACTAAAATCTTCCCTTAAGTAAAAGTTTTGCATCTATATATTAATGGAGCACAGTGTGTGCCTGAGAGTATTGACACAAAACTTCCAATGTCAAGCAACATTCTTGTAAAATTATTGGTTTTTCAAGAAAAAGAAAAATCATTTGGTCCTCTAAAACAGAAAACAAAACAAAGACTTTTGGCAACAATGCTTTATGCCAGAAGAAAAAGGAGAAACATATGTAAGTTAACCAAGGAAAGAAAATATGAATCAAATATTTTATATCCAGAAAACTGACTTTCAAGTATAAGGGGCACAGCAAAACTGCAATCAGCAGACAAGAACGGGGGAATATTGTCCTTGAACTCTCCTTGAAAAGTTAACTAGAGATGTGCTTGAGACATCCAAAATGAGTTGAGAGACATCAACCGAGGAACTGTTGCTGAAAAGTGCTCAACTCAAGAACTAAAACTAAATGAAGGTTAAGGAGAGATCATAGAATATAATGGTTATGTTCCCTGATAATGTAGATATAGTACAAGTATTAATAAAAGAGGGAAGCATAGGGTGAGTATATGCAGAATGATTTTAATGTTTTCATAATCATAATAGTGGTAGTATTAATATTCTTTCTGTAACTACAGTGTGTGTAATAAGGGATCAAACGAGAGCATCTTTGGGCATCTGTGAAAACCTAAAAATAGTATGGAAGGAAAGACAGAAGTGAAATAAAGGTTCCCTTGCCTTATTTTTGAATTGGAAATATCAATATGATATATGAGGTATGATATCTGTGTGTGTGTACACATATGCATTTCCTAGCACCATCAAATGAAAAGGCCAGGAACAATGGCTAATGCAGTAACTTAAATGTCTTCAGCACCCAATTTAAATGTTTTGAAATAATACTTCTCACTGAAATAAACCAGAGTTTCTCAGAGAAATGGCTAATTCCACATCTATTGGAGGAAATATTTAATATCAGCCACATCTGAGCACACCAGGTAGCAAGGAAGTTATCAAAGACCTCCTAGGAGTCAACTTGAACACTGGTTGAAGAAGGGACAATTTCAATATGATAATAGTTTAACAGGACTTAAACCCATTTAATTATGTAAATCTATGTGTTCATAATTTTATTAAAAAAAAAGAACCTGTCACCTTTAGCATATGATAGGAATTAATTCATAAAGTGAAGGGATCAAATGTTTATGCCTGTCTTTCCTATATGAACTGTGGCACTGGATAAACAAATAATTGATACTGGAATACATCTTTGGATAACAGTATCCCAAGAAATAAATAAAAAAGAGAAAAAAGAATTAATGTATGACTCTTTCACAGCATGCAATGAATTAATAGATATGGGAACCTATAGCTGCTAATGTCACAAAAAGAGAAAAAATTAGAAAATGCCTTCTATAGATCTTAAACCTCACATTCAATTATGCCAAAGGGATTCAAGACTCTGAATCCAGAAGCCAATTTGCAGGAAAAATAGATTTAAAAAGACCATATTGAACTGGGCTATGAGTAGGCAATCAAAACAACCCAGCTTCTTCAACATATAAATTATAGGGAAAACATAGGGATAGGGTGATATCTTATGAACTAAGAGCTATTGCTATAAACTTACACATTTATGAACTAAGTAATAGTGTTAAATGCAGTTATTAATTTAATTCCTACTACCTACCTGATGCTGTGCTAAATGATGAGATTTTTTTCTCTTTAATGATCTCAGTAATCTTATGAGTTAAGCACATTTTTTTACCAGTTAGCAGACAAGGATTTTGAGGTACATAAAGATTATACATTTGCTGAAGGTCACAAAGCCCACATGCTATGATTCTAAGATTCCAAATTATGCCAGTTGGTATAAAAGCCTATGGTTTATGTGAATATTCTTACTGACCTGATTTTGTGATAATCAGGGTAGGCTAAACATTTGCTGTATTAGAAACCATGCATGAGTCCCCAGACCTAGTGTTTCTCCCTAGGTCTGGTTTTTAAAATGGTGGTGATATACTAAGCATGATTTATTATATGACCATCCTGTATGGGAAAAGACTGTAACTTTGGGTATCTTTGGTCAACCTTAAGAGATATAGCAGGGGGACAGATGTGGCTCGGGTGGTTGGGCTTCTGTCTCCCATATGGAGGGACCTGGGTTCAAGTCCCGGGACCTCCCGGTAAAAAGAAAAAATAGAAAATTATAGAAAGCATGTGGGCCACCAAGCTCCGTGTGTGTGTGTGTGTGTGTGTGTGTGTGTATGTGTGTGTGTGTGCACCGCCAGTCCCCGCGAGCAGATGAGCTACCAAGCCCTGTGCGCAGGTGTGCCGCGAGACCCCACACACAGGTGTGCCATCAGGCCCTACGAGCAGGTGTGCCACCAGGCTCCGCGAGCCATGCAGCAAGATGATGACATAACAGGAGAGTGACACAAAGGAGAGCCAAGATGAGATGCACCGAAACACCAGGAACTAAGGTGGCACAGGCAGTAGGACTCCTCTCTCCCACGTTGGAGATTCCGAGGATCGAATACCAGCGAAGACAAGAGGAGAAGGATGAGAAGAGAGGGAAGGAAATAGACTCAGAGAATTGCCCAGTGAATGGACACAACAACAGCAGAAACGGTGAGGGGGAGTTAAAAATGGATAAAAGTAAATAAACAAATCCTTAAAAAAATGTGTAGGGGAGGAAGATAGGGACTACAGTTAGTAGTGGTGCTTTGAGGATGCTCTTTCATGATTTGTTAACAAATGTTTCACAACAATGCAGGGTGTTTGGGGGAGGGGGGTGATGTGTGGGATGTGTGGAAGCCCTGTATGATGTTATGCATGTTTGTTTTGTAGCTTCATGATGTTTACTGGACACTTATGGTTTGTGTATGTTCATGTATGAATGATATACTTCGATAAATTGTTTTTAAAAAGCCTATGGTTTTAATATGATCCTATTATTTGATACTATATTGTATAATTATAATAAATTTATGAAATTTATGAAATTGGAAATGTAGTGGATGGATATAGAGCTCTAAGCAAAATATTAAGATACATTATTATTTTAAAATTCTTGCACTCAAAGTAAAACACCTTGACTTTAAAAATAGGTCACAGTCAAGGATTTGAATCACTTTGTAAAAGCAACACAATACTTTGCTAGTGAGATCATTTGGTTCACACATAAGGTAAGTTATATAAACCTGCAAGGATAACTAGGAATTCATTAGATGGCTAGATGCAGGAGGAAGAAAGAGAGTTCCAGGCAGTGTACACAGCATGCTCTGGAAACAGATTTTAACTTGGAGTAATAGGAACCAAGAATGTTTTAGCAGAGGTGTTGTGGAATAAAAGAATGGAGTCTTATTTTTATAGGGTCTGGTACTTCAAAAGGATGTTAATGTTTTTAAAGCAGGGGGTGGCATAATCAGAATTGTATTGTAGTAAAGTAATTCTGGTTACCATATGTAGGAAAGAGGTTCTTAATCTGGGCTGCATGGAATTTAAGAGGATCCATAGATAGGCTTTGGTGGCTCTAGGCAACTTGTGAAAATACATGTGAAATTTTGACAATTTATATTTGTACATCTTTTCTGGGAGATAATCTATAACACTCAGGAGATTATTAAAGAATTCTACAAATAATCATGGTGTTGGAAGGTGTCTTACAAGCCACTTAGGAAATGTATCTGTTTCCTAGGGCTGCCATAACAAAATGTGTGGCATTCTTTGGATTGCAGCAATGTAACTCCGATTTCTGTTTACGTCTTCACAAGTCCTCTTTTGTGTGTCTCTGTGTCCTTTCTCTTAAGGACACCAGTCATTGGATTTAGGGTCCTTCCTAAATCTAGAATGATTTTACATCAAAATTCTAGAGTAATTACCAGCAAAGATCTTATTTCCAAATAAGGTCATATTCTGAGGTTCTAGGTAGACATAAACTTAGGGGATGTCTTGGTTTGCCTGGCTGCTATGACAAATAGCATACACTGGTTAACTTAACAAGCGGAGTTTATTGGCTCATGGTTTCAAGGTTAGAAGTCCAAAATCAAGGCATCAGCAAACCCAGGAAGTCTCTAGCATTTTGGTTCCGGCTTGCTATAAACTTTGGAGTCCTTGACTTATATCTCTGCCTTCTGTTACACAGAGATCTCTCTCTCTCTCTTTCTCCCTCTCTCTTTCCCTTTCTTTCCTTCTCTTGACTGCTCTTCCAGTTTCTGTTGACTTCTAGTATCTGGCCTCCAGTAATATGAATTAAGGCCCCCCTGATTCAGTAGGGCCACACCTAAATAGGTCTTAGAAAATCCTATACACAAAGGACTCCACAATTGATAAGACATATTTAAAGAGTCCTATTTAAAAATAGGTTTAAACCCTAAGAACAGCAGATTAAGATTAAGAACATTTCTTTAGTCAGGTGTATAATTAAATCTACCGCAAAAGTATACTATTCAACCTACTACAGAAAACCATTGTTTTAGTCCAAGGAAAGTTATGATGCCATATAGTGGAAAAAATAAAGGGGCAGGGATTATTTAGAATGTCTGATTTTTGTATCTATTTAAAATTAAATGATTAGGGAGAGGAAAGAATTGAAGTTGAATCCAGGTCTTTAGCTTGGAAGATGGAAAGATTGCTATGCTATTAGCTGAGATAGTAAAAAAGAAGATAAGTTTGAGAGTAGGTCTGGTTTACACATTTGGTTTGGACATGCTGAATGGGGCATGCATTTGTGCTCTCCAAAGCGATTTAGCTGTGAAACAACAGCAACTAGACAAATCTCAGTCTCATCCTGAGTAAAATGAAGTTTTCATGGAGAACAAAATTGAAGAGGTAGAGAGATTATGTTCAGAATCTAGATATTGAGTCGTTTTATTGATGATTTCCAGGAGAAAATCCAAGCACAGGAGAATTAAATTTCAGTAGAAAGAAAGGGAGTTAAACAAAAATTGTTGACAAGTCTTTCCAGAAGCATAAGTGGAAAGAGGACAGAGACAGAGGAGACCACTGGATCATATGAGGGGTTTCTTCCTAAGGTAGAGATATAAGTTTACCTGACAAAAGAAAGAAATCAATGAAAGGAAAGTGATTACAGGATAATAGAAAGGGGAAATTGAATGGGGTTAAGATATCAGAGAATATGAAAAGGGATGGGATATTTAGTACATGAAGAAGTTTTAGCCATAGTTCTGGATAAACAGAAAAAGTAGTAAGTTGTTTGTATAAAAAAAAGAAAGAAAAAAAAATCAATGCGAATATTCTCGCTGTCCTGATTTTGTTATAATCAGGGTAGGCTAAACATTCGCTATATTAGAAACCAAGCATGTGTCACCAGACCTAGTTTTTCTCCCTAGGTCTGGTTTTTAGAATGCTGGTAATAAACTAACCCTGATTTATTATATGACCATCCTGTATGGGAAAAGGCTGTAACTTTGGGTATGTTTGGTCAACCTTAAGAGATATAGTAGGGGTTCGGATGTGGCTCGGGTGGTTGGTCATCCGTCTCCAAAATAGAGGAACCTGGGTTCAACCCCCAGGACCACCCGGTAAAAATTAAAAAAAGAAAAATATAGAAGGTGCGTGAGCCACCAGGCCCTGCGCGAGTGTGCCGCCTGGCCCCGTGAGCGGGTGAGCCATCAGGCCCCATCCGCAGGTGAGCCACCAGGCCCCGTGAGCGAGTGCGCCGCCAGGCCCTGCGAGCGGTTGCACCGTCAGGCCCTGTGTGAGGGTGTGCCACCAGGTCTTGCGAGTGGGTGAGCCATGAGGCCCCATCTGTGGGTGAGCCGCCAGGCTCCATGCATGGGTGCGCCACCTGGGCCTGTATATGGGTGAGCCGCCAGGCCCCGCAAGCGGGTGAGCCACCAGGCCCCCCAAGCCACACAGCAAGATGATGACATAACAGGAGAGTGACACAAGGCAAGGCCAAGACAAGACGCACCAAAAAACCAGGAACTAAGGTGGCGCAGGCGGTAGAAGGACGCCTCTCTTCCACATTGGAGTTTTCAAGGATCGAATTCTGTGAAGACAGGAGAAGAGAGGGTGGGAAACGGACACAGAGAGTTGCCCAGCAAATGGACACAGAAACAGCAAAAATGGGGGAGGGGGCAGTAAAAATGGATAAAAGTAAGTAAATCAATAAATCCTTAAAAAAATGTATAGGGGAGGAAGATTTGGACTATAGTTAGTAATAC